>JABFYK010000023.1:0-58706 GCA_018849495.1 Termitomyces sp. T123_Mx157
GAGAAAAAGGTGTCAGAAATTGAAAAACATGTTTCTGACACCTTTTTCTCAGGAAACACGCGACATTTCCTGAAGTGACTACAAGTTACGGTCCATCTGACCAGGCAGTCAATCAACGCTTGGGAAACACAATTGAGCGGACCTCGCCACAACAACAGTAACTTTGTTCAAGTCATGGTCACAACTCACAGTGCTTTGTTCGTTCCTGTGGACAAATGTCATTCTATTGGAGCCAGCACTTTCGTTGTTGCGAGGGACTGGTCCGCTCAATAATGCGTGACAGCCGCGAGCTTTGTCCATTGATGTGGCCATTTTGCTTTGGAGTGGCCCAAACGTTGACCGTTGTAACCCAGTTAAAAGCCATGGTCGGTCTTTCCCACTTGTATACAATCCTCTGGCCATTATCATCATGCCTTACCCCCCGTCGCGTCATCCCTACACGACAGAATACCGCCCCCGTCAAAGATCCTACAATGCTCCGTTCTTTTCGGGCGCAGCAGTGTTCTCCCATTACAGCACGATCCCTCGTCAATGCTCCCCTCTATCTAGGAATGATTCTCTGTCGTCATGGAATTTTATCGACAAAATCAAAAACATTTGTCCCTGGAGGGACAACAATATACCTACCAGTGCCAAGACTGTTCTATACACCCCACTCTACTTCCCATCTCCTTCCGAATTCTTGCACCCTCGTCCGGCTCCGTTACCTCCTAGAATTGTTGATCGTTCGCCTGATGACACATCATATTCTCGTCTTCCTTTTGGGCAAAACATCATCAATAGGCCCCATGATTTCGACAGATCGTCAGTTTTGCAATCCATTCGCGGGCGGAAAGAGCTTTCTGCGGGTGAACAACAAGGCTCTAAGGTTTTCATTGCTCGTCATTCTAAACGCTCTCGCCCACCTCTCTCCCCCCGTCATAACGTACATGAAATTCGCTATCAAGAAGAGGGTGCGCGCAAGCGCGTGCGATTCTCTACAGAATTTCTACCCTCTGATACAAGTGGACCGAACGTGTGCAGGTTCCCTTCCCACAAGACACGGTCTTTACACCTGAAGAATCTCTTTTTGCCGTTTGCGAATTGGATTGCCTACCACTGTAATAATATTTTAACCGAAGACAACTGCAACAAGTTGTGGGTCATCGTTGTCGAATGTCTGACCGAGAGGCTCTGGTTCTGACCAAAATCTGCAGGGTGTTGACGATCATTGATGAAAATCTAGTGGCCGAGAAAATAACGTCCATTTTTGAAGAATATTTTCCTGAGAGAAATTCAGTCGATGGTCTTGAAGCCCCGACAGCCACTTTTCTAGCCCTCTGGTACTTAGGTCGACTTTTCCGTCGTGGCATTTTCTCCCTGTCCGATGTCGATACTGTGGGTGCCGCTGAGGCGGTGATTAGAGTATTTCTCCTGGGCCTGACGTTAGCCGACAAATGGTTGAATGACGGCTCTAGGCGGCTAAAAGACTGGTATGTTCATTAGCCAGTCGCAAAGCGACGGTCGTTCATTTTTGCCATCAGGAGCAAGTTTTGCCGTATTCCTCTTCATTATCGCACATCTGCAGAGAAACGAGCCCTGAGGATGTTGGACTACAACATCTCCATTACAAACATGGAGTGGCGAGATTGGTTAGATAGACTCGAACCATCGACAAGCAAATTCGTTTCGACCAACCTTACTCACTCAACGCAGATCACTGCGAAGGTAGCATTGGACAATCTTCGTCGAGCGAAGGCATTGCAAAGCGCTCTCATGAAAGGTCCTGTCCGCCCTAGGGAAGTAGAAATTTCATCCGAATCGCTGTACTTTCTGCGCCTCGATTTGCTTGAAGATAATTGATTAGTTCCGATAATCTGTATTGATTTGTATTACTACGCTGCGACTCTATGTACAGCTTGATTCTAACCTTTGTCATTTCTTCCGATGACCGAGGGCACATGGGGGCGAGAGCTCGAAAACGAGCTGATCACGTGATATATGAATAAATAAGGTCGCGGCCGCGATACAACGCCGCCACTCGTCTAAACCGTGAAGTCTTTCACTCTCACTCATCGAAATATCGCTCGTAATAACCAAATCGGGATAGTTTTGGCATGGCAGACCACACAAACATGTCTGTGAGTATGGACATTGACGAGGCCGCCATCGATGAAGGCCTCTACTCACGTCAACTGTATGCAACTGTAACCTCATTCACCGCGTACCTGGTTGACTGATTCGTTCTGCTCGATAGTTATGTTCTTGGGCATGAGGGTAAGCTCATGAGGTCCGCATATCGACCACTGATATCTAATTTCTCGAAAGCGATGAAGAGAATGGCCTCCTCAAATGTTCTGATTGCTGGGCTACAAGGCTTGGGTGTTGAAATAGGTCGCGTCCTTTTTTCTTTAAAGACCACGCATCAGCTAACATCGCACTGGCAGCTAAAAACATTGCTTTGGCTGGCGTCAAGTCCGTTACAATATTTGATCCTGAGCCTGTGACTGTTCAGGACCTCAGCTCGCAGGTAGACAATCGACATCGCCTATTGGTCATCTGCTCATCCGATCTATCAGTTCTTCCTTCGTGTAGAAGATATTGGAAAGTCGCGAGCGGAGGCAACGCTACCCAGATTGGCTGAACTGAATTCTTATGTACCTATACATAACTTAGGAGGAGTCCCTGGCCAACAAGTCACTGTAGATCTGGTCAAAGGGTTCCAAGTGTGTATTGGTCTTTTCTAAGTTTGCAATTACTTAATGGGACTTACAGGCTGTTGTTTTGTGTGGCGTCCCATATGAGAAACAACTAGAAATCAATGACTGGACCCATCAGAATGGTGTGCACTTTATCGCAGCTGAGACTCGTGGCCTATTCGGGTACTGTGCTCATCTTCCGCCAACCAGTGATATGTTTCTCATCTGACGTAGAGCCGTATTCAATGACTTTGGCCCAAAGTTCACATGCGTGGATCCAACTGGAGAGCAGCCATTAACGGGAATGATTGTTTCCGTCGAACAGGTACACTTCTTATTTCCTACTTCTACTCATGCCAATTCCTTCTGTCGCAGGATTCCGAAGGACTAGTGACTTGCTTGGATGAAACGCGCCATGGGCTGGAAGATGGAAATTATGTGACCTTCGCCGAGGTACAAGGAATGACCGAACTGAATGGATGTGAACCACGAAAAGTGGCTGTCAAGGGACCATATACATTCGCCATCGGTGACACCTCCAACTTCGGAAACTACAAAAGCGGAGGAATTTTCACACAGGTCAAGATGCCTAAGATTATTGAATTCGTATGTCACAATAGTCGTCTCGCAATTCACTCCGATTATAAGTTTTTCAGAAAAGCCTAAGGGAGTCGCTCATAACGCCGGAGTTCTTTGTAACGGACTTCGGCAAATTTGACCGTCCTGCCACTCTCCATGCAGGTTTTCAAGCTCTCAGTCGATTCCGCTCACAAAACAATCGGCTTCCTCGTCCTCGAAATGCGCATGACGCAGCTGCAGTCGTTTCACTGGCAAAGGCCATCGATGCAGACCTTGATGAGAAGATCGTGGCAGAATTAGCGTATCAAGCGACAGGAGACTTGTCCCCTATGATAGCTGTGATTGGTGGCTTTGTTGCCCAAGAGGTACTCAAAGCATGCTCAGCTAAATTCCACCCAATGGCACAGCACCTTTACTTTGATTCTTTGGAATCTCTCCCCACGACGTTGCCTACGGAAGAAGACTGTCAACCGATAGGCTCACGCTACGATGGTCAGATCGCTGTCTTTGGGAAAACGTTCCAAGAGAAGATCGCGAATCACAGACAATTCCTCGTCGGTTCTGGAGCCATTGGATGCGAAATGTTGAAGAATTGGAGTATGATCGGTTTGGCCAGTGGCCTACACGGGATTATCCATATTACTGATTTGGACACCATTGAGAAGAGCAATTTGAATCGCCAGTTTTTGTTTAGGACGAAAGATCTGGGGAAGTTCAAAGCTGATGTGGCCGCTGCCGCCGTGTCTGAAATGAATCCTGACTTGGTTGGAAAAATCCTAGCGAATCAGGAACCAGTCGGACCTGATACAGAAAGTATGAAAGATGCACCTTATTCCCTATTTTGTCTCATTTAAGGTCAGGAGTGTACGACGAGGCTTTCTTCGATGGCATTGACGGAGTCACGAATGCCCTGGATAATGTGAAAGCTCGTACGTCGTTCGCATAAGAGAGCCTCAGCTTCCAATAACCTCGACTTTGTAACAGGTCTTTACATGGATCAGCGATGTGTCTTCTACAAAAAGCCCCTCCTCGAATCGGGGACCCTGGGAACGAAAGGCAACACTCAAGTTGTGATTCCTAATCTTACCGAGTCATATGGATCGTCTCAAGATCCTCCGGAAAAAGAAACGCCTTCTTGTACCGTCAAGAGCTTCCCTAATGTTATCAATCACACCATTGAGGTATGGTGTTATCCCTATTAGAGTTACCTCATCCCTCATAGTGTGCTTTTAGTGGAGTCGAAAGCAGTTTGAAAATTTGTTCATCAAACCTGCTCAAGCTGTTAACACATACCTTTCGGAACCAAATTACCTGGAAAGCAGCCTCAAATACTCCGGCTCGTCCAAGGAACAAATTGAACAAATTGTTTCCTATCTCGTCACTGACAAGCCTTTGACCTTCGAGGAGTGCATTATATGGGCTCGACTTCAATTTGAGCGGGATTACAACAATGAGATTCGTCAACTGCTCTTCAGTCTTCCAAAGGACGCCGTCACTACAAGCGGTCAACCCTTCTGGAGCGGACCCAAGAGGGCGCCTGACCCTCTGGTTTTCAATTCGGGTGATGTAAGTGCTAGCTGCCCCGACCCCGAGCTCGCACCTAACTTTTCCCCGATTATTACTCTGTAGCCCACGCATCTCGAATACGTCATTGCTGCTGCCAACTTGCACGCGTTCAATTATGGTTTAAAAGGCGAAAGGGACCCAGCCATTTTTCGCAAAGTGGCTGACTCTGCTATCGTCCCTGAGTTCATGCCTCGAAGTGGTGTTAAGATCCAGGTGAACGAGAATGAGCCAGTCACACAGGCTGATGATGGAGGCAAGCCTTGTTTATCGTTTATCTAATTATCCTGCTGAAATCTCACGAAAACCTACCAAAATTCATAGCGGATATCGAAGATCTGAAGTTGAAGCTTCCATCGCCGTCGTCTTTAGCTGGATACCGTCTTACTCCGGTTGAATTCGAGAAGGACGATGACAACAATTTCCATATCGATTTCATCACTGCTGCATCTAACCTTCGCGCAATGAACTACAAGATTGAGCCTGCGAGTCGTCACACAACGAAGCAGATTGCCGGAAAGATTATCCCTGCTATCGCCACTACCACCTCCCTTGTGACTGGGCTAGTATGCTTAGAACTATATAAGGTACACTCTGCCCATATCGGTCTAGATAGGTGTGTTAATCAGTTTAACCTTCAGGTCATCGATGGCAAAAACAAGCTCGAGGAATTCAGAAATGGATTTGTCAATCTTGCCCTTCCGTTCTTTGGTTTCTCGGAGCCTATAGCTGCTGCTAAGAAGAAGTACGGCTCAACTGAGTGGACTCTCTGGGATCGATTTGAGTTCGCAAACGACCCAACACTCAATGACATCATCGCGTGGTTCAAGTCGAACCATAATTTGGAGATTACGATGGTTAGTCAGGGTGTAAGTATGCTCTGGAGTTCTTTTGTAGGCAAGAAGAAGGTACGTTGAAAATAGAAGGCCTCACACTTTTAGTGCCTGACATCGCAATCACAGAGTGAAGAGAGGTTACCAATGAAGTTCAGCAAGCTCGTAGAACATGTCAGTAGGAAGGCCATTCCTCCTCATGTCAAGCAACTTGTCGTTGAGATCATGGTGTCAGATGAAGACGGAGAAGATGTGGAGGTATGTATTAGCTAGCTCATCTTAACTACATCTTTGGCTCACAATTCGCGACAGGTCCCGTTCCTTGTTGTCCAGATCTAGGCTGTTCGTTTTTACGTAGCATTAACAGTTGTATTGCCACCTCGATAGATTTGTATATATTATCAGACTTTAGTCTTTTCCCATTTGTGATGCTGTTGTGAAGAAAGCTTTCTCTGGATGACAAGGCAGCTTACAAGTTCTACTTTGCGAGTAAGGAGCAAGCAAATAGCATCCTATGTAACAGTGCATGACATTGCGTCAACTACTTACTTACCTACAGGTGCTGTAAGGCACCCTGAAAAAAAGACGGGGCGGGGAATGGAGAATGTACGGAATGCCCCCGTGCAGTACGTTTCAGGAGGCGGAGTGGAGGACAGTGGTGCGGAAAGGGTGGGTGAAAGGGAAAAGATGAAGCTGACATAAAACAGTGAAAGTATGTTTTTGTGCGTTTTTATCAATAGGTAAGTGAACGTGATAACAAAAATGTGCCAAAAGGAAGCAAACAAGCCAATACCAGCTGATGAGATGGCAAAAGGGCACGGATGAAAGTACTAGTGGTTGTAAGCTTGAATAGGTACACCGAATGGACGTCAAATGAAACTAGAGACATTTGTCAGAAAGAAGGGGGCCGGTAAGCATACATTGAGGGGCAGACAAAGTTCATATGCATCCGTGTGACTCGTGGCTAGATTGAGTGTGAAAAACAACGTGCCACGATATCCATAGCCAAAGCGAAGGGTGAAATGGGACGAAGGAGTTTACGTAAGTACACTCCCGGAGTCAAAAGCCGAAGAATCCCATATGGACAGGTCGATATATCGACGAAGGCTATTGAGAGGCCCGAAAGGCAGGCTATGCAGCAGAAAAAGGATGGCAAAGATTGGTTGGAGTATTGACATGAGAACAAGTGTAAAAGTACACGCGAGGGCAGTAGATGAATGAAATGGACCACAAAGCGCAACTATACCGGGTTCCGGGTGTGACCGTAATGTAGTAAATGAGTTAAAGAGCCACGAAGATGTCGATCTAGATTCGACATGTGTTGACGACCAAGTTGAGAAAGGAAACATCAGGTTCTGAGCCATGCCTGTTGAAAGTTGACATTATGAATGGGAGCAAATGCACCACCGTGGTAATGGTAATGACTGGCCCCAACCCACGCGTTCTCGCTTTGCCGATGAGGTACAAACTCATTGGCAGTCATGCGAAGATTGCTGCATTGGTACTCAAATCGAGACTGAGAGTATGTGCGAATGTGTTGTCGGGCGTGGAAGTTCTCGTCATCATACGACGACAGAGACTGAGAACGTGCGTGAGAGTTTGGGATCTGAGGGACATATGGATACGTGTTGTATGGCACCTGGTGGGTGGCACTACTGATGACAGAAAAGTCAAAGACGTAATTTGGTTGCGGCTTGACTGCTGCGTAAGTAGCAGTGTTCCAGTGATAATGGGCGTAGACGTCGACAGGAGGGTGATAGGGAGCTGGATATGGGGCCGCAACGTGTAGAATGGGTGGTTGAACAGCCATGTATTGACCACTAACTCGGGGCCTCTCCCGAATGATGGGTTCATCACCCGCAGGACTCCATTTAGCCGGAGGGGGGAGCGATTTCTCGAGATCATGTATGTCGCGTCGGTCCCAACTCTGCGCCGGAGGGACTAGATTACTGACAACGCCGAGAGGTTGATTAGCCTGTATGTATCGTGAACCTAGGGCGCTGACACGGCGCTTGGGAAGATACTCCTCTCTGAGTGGACCATCCTTGTCAAGATCGATCTCCAGCACTTCGGAAACCAAAGCCTGTTCCTTTTCTGCTTTCTCACGCTTCCTCTCCTCCAACCCGACGAACACGGGCTGTGGAACAGAAGAAGTATGGGAGGCAGCTGGTGCTTGAAAGATTTCATCGATAGCCCTACGAACAATAGAATGAGGATTGGTCGACGGGCGGGAGATTGGTTGGGAATGCATCGGTGAAGCTAAGGACATATGGTAACACTTGAGATGTGACAGCCATTGAGACCAGTCTCGAGACGAGATGGTCAAGTTATGAGTAAACATTTCCAATGTCAGAGATTCAAGCTTGTTCAAAGCATGGATAGGAACGTTGGTAATGTTGTGCCTAAACAGAAGGATGAAAGTCAATTTTGCAATCGCAGAAGGAATCATCTACTTACCATGTCTTATTTGAGAATGTGTGGTCATCCAACCATTTATTCGCAAGCATGCAACCCAAGACGACGAGGCGGAAGGGCGCGCTTGCTTCCGCGGCTTCTTTGTCGAGAACGTTGAACGAATCTCCGAGTAATGCAGCCCTGAACTTCGCTTCTTTCGACTCATGCTCGAACGGGGCTGCATTTAAAAAAACGGGGAGTCGAGTAATGTACCATAAGGCAAGAAAAACAGCAGACGGCTGCAAAAGGGTAGAAAGGAACAATGAGTGAACTGATGCTGTCAAGTAGCTCGGATGCGAGTTCGGATATGTCATGGCAGATGGTCCACTAGAACAGAATGTCAGAAAAAAAATATGCTGGAATAACAACATCTTACATGGACTGTGTAAACGTCATCGAAAGGCTGAAACCTGTGGTGCAGACTTTCCAGACATAGTTCGCGACCCAATCTGCAAGGGGTTCGGCAAGCTTCTTGTAAGCGGTGGTGGCACACGGCGTGACAACCTCAGGTGCAGAGACAGGGGCGCGCTCTTGAAGTTGTGTGGGTGCCTGGTATACAGGCTCGACTGGGTAACGTTGAGGGCCACGTGACTTGTTCTGATAAGCATAGTCTTGAGCTACTACATCGTTGGAGTGAGCGCCCTCGTAAGCATGGGATGTAATGGCCCGATCAACATAGGCGCCAAAAGGGGTGATGGGTTGCAGTGGGCTGGAATCCCTATCCGGGCCACTGGCAGCTCCTGGCGATTGGTCGTCCTCAAAGATCGGAGTGTAAGAGTCTCCAGAGTGGGGCTCCTCATCAAAAGATGTAAGATCTGTGATGACTGAGACAACCGAACTTTCGTGCGCTTGAGCAGCAAGCACCATACCGTCATCATCAATTCGCATGGGCGAGGGTGCGCTCCACTGACTCCTGGTCTTGAAGCGACTCTGTTCCATGAATGAGTTATCGGAGTTGATCTCGTCATCGGCGTCAGTGTCCCGAAGAGGACCCGACGCCATTTCCTCGGGCGGCTGACCAGCCACAGACAAGTTGTAAAGGGGCGGAGTACTCGCTTCAGCGTGTGTTCCTTTAATAACGGGCGCGTGTTCCGCGCCAGTCAACCCTCGTAAAAAATCCTGCTCGACAGGATGGTCAGCAGAACGAGTGTCTTCGTCCCAAATTCTGCGCGGCTTTGTCCTCCGCCAGGTCGGCAGCGAGTTGATCCACTGTTCGCGAGTACCGAACGAGGGTGGGGGCCCTGTCGGAGACACTGGGAGAGTGCTGGCGAGCGACTGGAAAGAGTTTGAGTGGGTGTCACTGGTGACTTGCTTGAGGACCGGGTGGGAGTGTGGCTTTGAGTAGCGGGGGACAGGAACCGGCATCTGAAGATGAGGATAGACTCGAGTATAGCGCCAAAGACACGAGAGACGTGAGGCTGGCGGCTAGACTCTGATCTGGCTTGCTCCTTTGGAGTGCGGAGCAAAGGGGCGTCGTGAGTTATTGTCGTAAAAGGGAGATGCGTGGAAGTCAAAGAGATAGCTGGCTGAAGTGGCGTACGCACAGCGAAGGCGTGCCTTTTGGTGGATGGAACGGGAAAAGGACAGAAGAGTGCTGGCTGCTGCTGTCAGCCTAGCGAGTCCAGCTGCGGTTTCCTTTGGATCCTTGGGCGGTAAGATAGCCCTCTTCAGTCTTGGCCGTCGTTGTCTGCGGTGGTGAGCGAGCAACAGAGACCGGGCAACAGGAATCGACAGAAGAGGGTCGATCCACCTGGGCGTTGGTGATGAGAATTTTCAATTCCAGGAGAATCACCTATTTGAACCATCCACATTACGTAAGCCTGACTCTGGCTGATCGGACCCCTCGTGGCCCATCGATAATGCATCACACAATACAAAGAAACGTGGCCATTCCCAAAACATCACCGCATCGATCTCCATCCGAGGGACGGCTGCAGTAGGCCACGGAAAACACTGTGATCCCCGCACAAATCAAGACGTAAGCTCCTAGCGCCAATCCTATTCGTCAGCATACGAATATCGTAGATGATATCCTATTTTAGCCATGGATGGGGAACCGACGCCAAGCCCTCAATGTGAGATTTCAACGGGCCGGATCTCATCGCTTCACACAGACAGGTGAAACCTGGCCTCGTCGTCTAAGGAAGGCCTTGCAACTTTCTCGGTAGATATATACACCCATGAGGCCAACATCGGGTATACCTGGGTTTGTTAAATGGACGACCGATATTGAGGGTTGCGCCCATACGGTATAGGTGTTAGGGTCTGTTTTATATACACGCCTCTGACAAATGACTTTTGATCTTCCGGACCAGAAACTTTGGACGCCGCACGGTGCAGAATGGCGTTTCCTCAATTAACTTCGTACATGAATTCCCAAATACACGATGCTAATGGACTGCCTTCTGCTTCAACGCTTGATTCCATAACTCTCGGGCAGCTCAAAGCAATGGTGGGGCCCCTACCCAAACCAAAGGTATGCTCATGCACCATGAGTCACGGTTGAATCAAGACGTGTTCCGTTCGACAGCAATCCTTTTTTGACTATGTGTACGATGATGAAGATACTGTTATGAATGAGATCGATGAGTTCTACTCGTATGTTGAGATGCCACAAGTTGCGGAGAACGTGAAAGCTTGGGAAGGGTCGTTTATATCAGGTGCTGCCCTATGCTATTTTTCTCCTTCAGCAGGACAACACTCATATTGACTACAACTGTCGCACTAAAGATTGGACCAAGGCGCCTGTCTCTCAGCGCAAAGCTCATGTCGAACTTCTATTGGAAAGCCTTGAACACCGTGACGCTGAAGTCCGTTTCACCAATGCACGCCGCCTTTTCTACGTCCTTCAAGGTCTGGACGCGTTATAAGGCCTGTATTTCACGTAATTTCTGATCGATGTCCTTGGATATGTAGGCGCATTCGCCGAGACGACGTCGCCAGAACATCAGCTACATTGGATATTCGAAAACTGCAAAGTTGTTAGATCAGCCAATGGCGTTAGCTCGATTGTCGAAGCCATGAAGATTGCCAGTTCAAAGCATGATATGCTTTGGTATGTCTAGATCCATCCCCACTCGAACCTTTGTGTCTCATGCTAAATCGGCAGCGGCCTGTCCGACCTTGATGCCTCACATTTTAACATCTCGGCTCAAGAGAAAGCAGATCTCACCGATGAGGTCGTGACCGAGATTTACATCTATCTGGGGATGCTGTATCATTTGATTGAATTATTCAAAGGGCATGACGATTTTGCTGATGAGCTGAGTAAGTATCGCGCACCCCGAATGCTTTTTGTGACTAAGATTAACTTATGAATTCTAGTGAGCCTCGACCCTCCTCTACCTGTCTACCTATTCAATGTTATCGCCGGCCTTCGCGACAAAGGCGTCAAGACATACCCGATCAAGAAGGTTTGTTCAATTACTCTTGTTTCCATCCCGGTCCATTCTTATCTCCTTTTAGCTGCTTCTAGTTCTCTGGAAGACCCTTCTAACATGCTGCGGAGGAATTCGCGAACTTACCCGAGTCAAGAAATTGTCAAGAGAATTAGCCGGATTACCTCCAACAACAGAAACAGGTGAACCGTTTGTTCTGTGATCAGTTCACTTCTCATCTGCAAAGCTCAGTTGATTATATCAAATCATCCCCTCTTGACATTGAAACGTTCCGACAGGAAACGGCCGTCAAATACCCTACATTCATCCCTCCACAACAGCCAATATTCCAACCAGTACCCATAGTTCCTGAGGCTCAAAAAATCTCTAAACCACCCAATCCACCACTATATTCCTCCAAGTTAGCTCAGGCATACTCGCCTATTCCTGTACGGCATCATTATCATCACGACGATGACACAAACGTCGGATTACATGGTGTACCACACCATCATTTCCAGCCTCCACAACAACATCAACAGTATAGACCCATCCCTCAAGCAGCCACTCCCGCACCTTCTCCGCCACCTTCACCAAAGCCCAAAAAACAACAATATCAAACCGACCAAAACAGACCGTTCCTGTTTCCTTTCCCTAAAGGCCAGTTCGGAAAAGATGCTCGATTTGTCCCATTCGCTATAAATGAAGCGGACCAGCTGTTCAACAAACACATGTATGTAAGTTTATCTCTATGGCAGATGTGGCGCACGCGGGAGGACTGTATCGCTGCTGAGAGTGGGCTTGAACATCTGCCTGGAGATGATGAATTCCAATCGTCAACGTTCACTGCTAATGTAAGAACCTTTTGATTTTACAAGTCTCTGAACTTTGACTTGTTTTCAGCAGGATCCTGAAGTTGCTGAGCCATTACCAGATATCGCGTTGCTTGGTGCGAAGATTGAAGAAACAATGAAAATATTGGAGGCATCTGATTCGAGCGCTGAGAAGAGAAAGGCCAGGGAACGCAAAGAAGACCTTATGCGTCTCAAACGTGTCGAACAGATCTACGTGAGTGATCTTTGCATGGAAGAGGGACGTGTTTCCACCATTAGTCACAGAGTGCGATACTTCCTGGGATCAGCGGGTGGGTAGGCGTATTATTGAAGCTACTTCTAGCGACTGTATCACCAGATCGGATGCAAGGCCCTCAATCTTCGACTTCGTCTGTCTTTCCCCCAGGAGTAGCATCTCGTGAGCGTGCTTCAATTTCATCCATTCTCTCTGAAATATATGTTACATACACAGCCCAAGAGCAGCCCGCACCTTCGGCGACATTGGATGAGATAGATGTGACTCGGCATCGCGAAGTCACTTCGAAAGCGGTATCTGCCATCCTTCTTCTCATTCTGAAGTGGTTCAAAGTTTCGCGTAAGACCAAACTTCTTCAGCACGTAGATCCTTTTAACATGGTATCTTTTGAACACTGCATCAGACGTCATGAAGTTCCACCAGCTTGGCCAGCACTTGCTTGACACGAATTGTCTCCTTTTGATCCTCAAGATATTTGGCTTGCAGGAAGTCGCGACCTCTGTGGTCTCCAAAGCTGATGCTCCAGATCATAAGTTTGTAGATAGTAATTTATCAATGTTTGATATATCGCTAATTGCACCGACAGTTTCTTCCGATATTGCCTCCTCAACTTTTCGAAAAACCCACATCCTGTCCGTCCCGAAGACAACCAGCCGCGGCCCTCACGTCATACTCAAATCAAAACCACGATACTCCCTAACGGGGAAAAGCATGAAGAAGAAATCGAGTATGTCTCAGAGTACTCCTGGCGGAATTTCTTCTCGGCGATCAACTTTGCCAAAATCATGCAAAAGCTGTCTAAAGGGCGCTCTCATCGAATATGGATGCTCGTCCAATACAAAAGCTCGGTTAGCACTTTCCTTTGCATATTAAGAATATTCTCAATTGAACACAATAAAACAGGCAATACTGAAGCGAGTGTTACGGGTCAATCACCCGGTACTGCAACTGCATGTCCTCAAGTTGATCAAGAGTCAGGTACCGTTCTGTGGGCGAAAATGGAGGCAATGTACGCAATCATCTTATATTCGTCTCTATTTACTCGTGTCAATTCCCCATTTTATGTAGCGAACATGAAAGTTATAACCTCGATATATCTAAATTGCCGACCAGACCTTCGGGACGAGTGGCTAACTGGAACTGAGGTTGATGATGCGACAGATGCTCAAGTACGTTTATCCCGCCTGAACAAGCAATCTGGTGTCCCTCATAACGTCGTGTTCCGTACGACAGGCGCAAGAATTGGCATTGCGGCACCTGGTCAAATTCTGTAGGCAGTTTCAGGGTCTCTTTTCCAACAATAGCTCATTTTTCCTTCTTTTTCTAGACAACAATAAACGATATGGCCCGGCAGCAGCTTCCAGTCAACATGGACCGCTGCACAGGAAGAGTGGTAGCGTGTCACATCACATAGAAGGTTTACCCCCAGGCCCAGAACTCGCGAACATCATCCGACCATTGGGCACCCCGAACACCGTTGATTCCGACGTCTTTCCACCTGCACGCGCTCAAGCCCCAGATACATCAATCTTCCTCCCTTATATCACCGAAGACATTGCGTTTGAGGAAGAATACGAAGAATACCTTTCAGATATGGGCTGGTCCGACTCGGAATCCACCACGACCGATGGGCCCTTGTTCGCTGGGGGAACGTCCGCTTGGCATCGACTTCCAGTATTTGCTTCCGAAATGGTAGACGGCATCAGTGACAGTGAAAGCATCGTTTCTATCGGGGATTTGGGTGATGCGCGTCTTGATACCGGTCGCGATGATGATCGCGACGGAGTTGATGAAAATCTTAACAATTGGGAAGTATGTAGTACTCGCCTCGGTGTCAGGATGAAAGCTCAAATGCATGCCTGTAGCATATGAGTCCGAAAACCATGGCCGCTCTACCGAAGTCTCCTGCGGGTACCCGGCGCTCAAGCTCCGGGAGTGGGCTCCGGCCTGTCCTGCCGTTTGGCCTTGACGATGGGAGTGCTATCGATCCAGATGAGGATGAGGACCTTGCAGTTGGCCCTGTGCCTAAGGATGAGTCCAATCCGTTCGCTTCGGGCGCTGGTGTCGATGAAGTGGAATATGCTTATGGGCAAGTGGAATTTTCGCTTTCCTGACATCGCGGATCTGAATTTCTATGTGTACAGGGTCTGATTTCGGCTTCTGGATTTTCTTTACAAGTGCAACTAATTCAACTTAGTCAACATCTTGGAGTCTAGACAGCCACCATCAGTTATACTTTCCATTTTACCATATAGTAGTTGATCTACACTGGTAAACATCTCACCATCCATCAAGCCAGGATGGTATGTCACTCAGGGTTCGGCAAGAATCTGTAGGCCTCTGGTTTGTGAAACAGAGAAATAAGTTGAGAGGCTGGCGGGATTGTCCAAATATCACTAGAAGAGGTAGGTTGTCCATGAGTAGGGTAATGTGGCGTAATTAATGAGGGCGTTACGGTTGATTGTCCGCATAATCCAAGATACGGAAATCTCGACCTAGTGCGAGTTGGAACAACATTTGTTATGCTGAGAATGTCTTCAACGTACAACGCTAATCAGATCACCACCCATGACGTCTTATCTTTACGTCTGCTATGATAGAAGCGGCCGATCTTGAATATTACGACCCGTCTTCGTGTTCTCACCTGTCGAGGCAAAATGCATTCGTCCTGGAAGATGACCAGAAGAGCAGCGGCATAACAAGGCCGGTGACTCAGGAGGGCAGACCTTAGCTCTTCTGATCATAGGGGTCGAAGAGGTGGCCATGGATACGCTCTCAACGCGGTCCTGGATTGGGGGAAATGGGGCAATACTCCACTAACCCAGTAAGTGGATCGACCTGCTGTTGGGATTTTGGAACTGGAACGGACATCCGGAAATATGCAATCATATGCAGAATATGGATTTCGTGACTAACAGACTGCAGTACGCTCATCCCACCATCTGCTTCTCGAAGGCACGAACTATGATTCAAGCAACAGAAGTGATTGGAGGAATCGGTTGGCCACTGGATTTCGCAGAGAGGAGTTCAAGATAGACGTATATGGGTCCCAATACCGCATTAAAGAAGAGTAGATTCCGCTGACACGCTGTCTCTTACCAAGAAACAAGCAATAAATACTAGTAGTAGTCCCAAAATCTACTCAAATCACTGAAAATTATGAGCAAACATGAACGGAGAAAGGACGGCTCAGTCAAGCACTATGTAGCGAACTCGAGAGGTAAAACATAGAGCCGTTAATAATGACCAGTGCGGGTGCCGGTCCGACTCGAACATCAAGCGATGAGCGCATGGTTGCCATCGACCAGAGCGGCAAAACTTTCATATATCATTTTGGGTCTGACGATTCCTGGTGATGCGAACGGTGGTTCAGACCTTCAGTTCAAACTACACACTCTTGACACGAATATAATAGTAAGAATTGGTTTTAATCGATTGTTGAGTCTAAACTGAAGTTCGGACTTGAATGAAATGTTTGTATTCACAACCCGAAGTACATCCTACAATTAGAATAAGCTTAGTTCGCTCCCTGGATCGGCAGTAAATCACTTACTCTTCACAATCTCCTCCTTCTGCATACATCCTCTCTAGCGTACAGGCCATGACGCTCCCCTTGGTTTTCTACGCGCGTACCGCGTGCTTTGCAGCGTTTTGGCCGATTGGCTGGCGCCGCCGAGCTTTCGCAAGGACCGCGTGGTTTCTGCTATCATGCTTCCTCTCGTCCTTCCGTCCGCCTTTCCCGCTTCCTTGGCCATTTCCGTGGCTCTCCTAAGCGGTCCCATGGTCATAAGCCAAGGATGTGATCGCACAGAATAGATTGACCCAAAAGGATGACGCCTGCTTTGCCAACTTCTTGTCATTTTTTCCCACCTCTTCCTTTACGGACCATGGATAGCGGGAGGCCTGCATCTGTACAAGGCCACTGCTATCGATGTCAGACCTTGTATTCTAGCGTATGACAGGAGAAAGTCACTACTTATCCTAGAAATTTTCCAAAGTTCTTCAAGAATAGCGCGGATTGCATTTGGCAGAAAATGTACATTTTGTCAATGATGACATACATATGAAATGACGAATAACGCCAAGTTTCTCAAGATGTGAAGAAAATGGCTAACTATTGGTAGAGGTTCAAAATGTGTACCGCACTGTACATCTTAAGAGCTGATTGATCAATTCCAACATATGCGATACTGGTTGTTTTGTCGAGTACGATGAGAGCCCTGAGAGCTTTGACGACAAATTTGATAGCTCTCGACGGCATTGAGTTCTTGAAGTGGCATGACATCACTATCGTTTCCTAGATGATCGATTGTCGTCGCCTCGTCATTGTCAAGATCCGCATCCCCGAGAGAATATCGGTAATATGCCTCCCGCAGGCTAAGAACCAGTCTGCCGCCCATAACGCAAATCGCCGCCATGAAGAAGCCCTGAAGTAGTCTGAACCACTCAGGCTGCGAGAAGGTGAGCATTTGCTTCTGCATTTCATGCATCTTGCACTTACCCGGAAAACAAACCAAACGGCTGCATTAGCAATGGATATTGTCAATATCCTGGTCAATATGGTTTGAGTTGTCGTACAGAGATTACAAGAAAAACAATGAACGTACACGGCATAGAATTTAAATGTATCATCTCGAAGGACGTCCCACATGGCAACACCCAAGAACAGGATTTCCCGCGGTTGAGGAGAACGACGGAGTAATGTATAAAGAGAAAGAACACAAACCACACAGTCAAAACCAACCGAGGGAATCCACACGCTACGATAGAAGCGCGGAACCCGTTGTGGCGTACAAAGTGATACACCGGGAAATACATCTTTACGAGCTAAAAACGTGCACAGCAAAGGGTCAACATGTATGAAGAAAGCCCAATATTGAAACACTCACTGTCGAGAACCCGGTGAGAGGCGGCCAATATTGCAATCATGACGGTGATCTGAGCAACGTAACAAGCCAGGCACCCGACAATGACAAACTTGTTCTTCCTGCAAATGACAAAAGTTCGGAAAATCATGACGACTTTAGGCAAAACAATGTCGGATAAATCCAGCAAAGGCTAGAAAAAATCTAAATAGGCTCACATTGTGCAGACCAGATGAGGGCGACGGTAGTCCAGTCTTGTAGGATAAAGAGGCCTCTACCTGGGTACGATCGAATGAGCGTGATGGGCAACTAGAGATCCAAAAGACAGGTGCTAACAGCTGGAGATGAAATGTTGACGGCCACCTCGTGATGTAGCGCTAGAAGAAGATAGGAACTTACAACTGATGATAGATATTAGACCTCCATCGAGTCACAATTGCAAGACGAAATTTACCTTGTCTGACGGTGGTGCAATGACAGAGACTATTGAGGAAGGTAAATCCGGATTTGTGTGAATTGACAGACATCTTACGCATTGCCGAGGTGCTAAACAAATAATTCAATCTCCCTGACATAAGGATTGATGTCACTTACACTAAAAGAACAGTACCGAAGTAGCGATTCTTGAGAACAATGTGGTGTAAAACATCAGGTATGAACAAGTGAAGGACCTGGAAACTCACCCAAATGAAGACAACTTTAGCGAAAGTGTGCGGTTTGATCTTTCCAAGTTCAACACACACAACACTAACTACATTAAAATCGTTTAGGCTTACCCAAACGAGGTTTATCTATCAACGAGGTTTGGAAGACGAGTTGAAGTGCGAACGTATGAAAGGTAGATTTACCTCTTTTTCAAGAGTAATTACTGTGAGAATGTTGAGCGAAGACAACTTGCATATTTCACTGCCACCAACTTACAGTGATCATAAAGAACGACAATGGACGGAACGACTGGGAGGGAAGATGGATCAGCCGCCTCCAACTCCATCCTAAAACAACTCACGTTGACATATTCTTATAACCTGAGCCACATATTGAGCATGATTGATATCTTTCTGACTGAGGAGCATAATCGAATAGGCATGAAGTCAGAAATGGGGCTTAAATTTTGACTGCTGTGTACAAATAAGTACTGTGGGGAGAAGCCCGTGCCGCATCATGGCATGAGGGACACAAAATCTTTCGGCAATCTTGGTGGTGACGAAGCGAGATAAGGTCTTAGTGATCTTGAATTTCACGGCTGTATTTCCTCAGGGTCGGAACAGTGCAGGCAACATGTTTCAACAATATATCAAGCCTATGGAAGAAACGTTCAAATTAAGGTCACTGGCTTGTGCTTGTCAATTAATTTGAAACATGAGAAAGTGACCATTCATGCCCATGTTGGACACGAAAGAAATGAGCAGCACTAGTCAAAGGGGTGAGCATGTGCCAAAGAATCGCGTGTGAGTGGCAACTTTCTTTCATGGCCTGTAAGGGCCTGTATAGGGCAGTCTAAATATTGAAACCAATCAGGACGGTCTTGATCGGAGTACTCAGATAATGGCCCAGAGGAAACATAAAAGAAGGAGTGAATGAAACCGCGCTACTGCTATTGCTATAGACCGAGGGCCGGAGAAGAAGAGTTTTGCGGGGTCCGGGAAACAGCCTCAAATCACCGTCTTTTTGTTTGTGTGTACCGACTTTGGACGCTGTTTTATCGTGTCTTCCACAATTTGGACGCTGTCGGTTTGTGTTGAACCCAGTGGCCGCAGACACACCAACAACATCCCTCCTCACTGTTTGTGTCGGTGACGCGTGATGTAGCTCATCATATTGCACGATGAAGAGACGCTCTTCCGAGCCTTTCCGGACGACTAGGAGAGGTCCGTGCACAACGTTGGAGGTTTCCCACGTCTCTGACATAAGCCCCATTGATTCATGGTTCGTTTTTCCCCTGCTCCCGACTATCGTCACCTCGTTAACCGTTAACCGCAACACTCGCTCTTATCCAGTCATCAGCATGGCGCAGCAACCACCACCTCAGGGCATGCCTCAGATGATGTCTGACGGCCAGGACATGTCTGGCAACTACTATCCACAGCAGGAGAACGACCTCACTGGCGGGCTCCCCATCAACCTGGACTCGCTGCGAGATGGTCCTCCAGGCAGCAAGCCGTTCTATCCCTACTCTACTCTCATTCGGTATGTGGTCACTACCAGCCTCGAATGCCGTTATTGGTATCAGAACGGCTTACACGTATTTCTCTGCCGGGATGCTCATTACACCTCAGTTATGCGATTAAGGGATCCCCAAATCAAAAGCTGTTATTGGAAGATATTTATTATGCCATCGAGTCTCGAGTATGTTTGACTTGTCGTCAGCGTGGCGATCTTTGGATATCTAAGGATATTTTGTTTCACGTCTAGTTCCCTTACTTTAGAACTGCTCCTAATGGGTGGAAAGTGAGTACTCAAAATCTTTTAGTCGCGCTGGCAAAGGCCTAAATCATGCTCGCGACGCGGTGTCGCGTTCGCGCTGTTGTTGTTTGACTGGCCCTATTTGTTGTGGAGAGTTTGCGGCCCCACAACTTGACTTCTTCGTTTCATGTCTCTCGATACTGATAATTTCTCTTCCAGAATTCTGTTCGCCACAATCTCTCCCTCAACCCTTGCTTTGAGAAGGTTCCCAGACCTCTTACTGATCGCGGGAAGGGCTCGTATTGGACTGTTAATGACAATGTAGATCCTCGCACGGGCGTTCACCGTATCCGAAAAAAGAAGACGAAAGGAGCTAAGCGAGGCTCAGAAGAGGAGGCTGATATCGACTACAGCCCTGAAGGGTTTCAAGATCCTGCACAATTTGTGCCTCCTATGACCACGGAGGAAGCCGGTCCTAGCAGGCAAGTCCCTTACCCTCCTCCTTATCCGTAAGTGATGGATTGCGGTATGTTATTACAAAGATCATTGACATATGTAACACAGCTTCGACCCCAATTTCCAGATGATGGGCGGAATACGATTCCCACCTCCAGTCCCTATGCCTCTGAACCTGGAAGAAGGACTTGAAGTCGACGAAAACGGTAATGTCGATTGGAGACGAGCATGGTTGAGAGAGATCGGACACCTGCAACAGGTTACCGCGGAGCAAGAGAAAGCAGGGGCTGATCCAGAATGGTACAGAATGATGTTGTTCCGTGTGAGGAGCGCCCTTATGCCTCCTCCGATGAACCCTGAGGCGTTGATGCATGGTCTACCCATGGCACCCCCGCAACCCAATCCTGCAGAGGTCCCACAGGTACAGCAGCAAGCACCACCCCAGCAGTAGGCAAAGCCTTCATTCCCAACTCCAACTTCGATGAACTCCTTATTTTTGTATGTCCTGTATGTTTAGTGATGTTTAATTTTTACCCCGTCGGAACTCCCTGTAAAATTTGATTTTTCGATTATTCTGATCGGACGTGCGTGGATAAGTAAGCAAAATGATTGATTGGTGAGCGTACGATCGGCCGACGGACAGGGAGATGAGTAAGATATCGTGAGAAATTAAATAATGACCCTCGAGAGTCGAGGTTTTTTGATATGCCTCTTCACTTTCTGAGCACATAGATTTCAGCTTTCAAACCCGTTCACAAGTGCACCAATGTCACCAACAGCAGTATCTATCGATATAGGCTCCTCTGCGTCTGCCTCTTCTTCCAAGGGACCCGCATTGGCGATTGGATCTCTTTCAACAGCCGGGGATGGGAAGTACCAGACGTTAATCTCTGAATTGGAGGCAAACCGTCAGGTGGATAGGCTGCTTCTAGATAGGTTGGTAGATGGAGGTACGTCGATGTTGCTCAAAGGAAGCTTGTCTCATGTTTCGGTCTCAAGCAACGACCCTGAGCCCAGACTCCTACTCATCTGTCCATCTCACTCTCGCACCCTCAGACTACGAAACTCTGACACCACACCTCTCATCTCTCCTGTCTCAACTTCTCACAGGGCTGACGCCGCTAGGCACTCTGCACTTGCTTAACCTTTCCACCGTGATCCAATCGCTGCCGACAGAGCTCACACTTGCTGGGTTTCAGGTCCTTTCTACACTTACGGAAGAAGGATCCCTAATCGCTCAGAAGCCTGTGCATCCACTGACAACGACATTGCCTCTTAAGCCCGCTTCGGTTCCACTTTTGAACCGCAAAAAGACCGACCCAGCTACGAAGAAGGCGCTATGGACCCTCCACGCACCTGCAACGCCAAAGATTGATGCTGAGGCCCTTCTCACAGCGGCAGATAAAATGCGCCCCGTGCCAACATGCGAGCCTGTAGATCCGACTAAACCACGGCGGAAGAAGGCGTGCAAAAATTGCTCGTGTGGTCTGGCGGAACTGGAGGAGGAAGAGCGCAAGTCAGGCAAAGTTGTTTTCTTGGATGGAACGATAGATGGGGAGGCGAAGGAGATATCACAGGCTGAAAGGGATCGCTTGATCCAAGCGGCTAAGGCAGCTCCAAAGGCGACCAGCAGTTGTGGCAGCTGTTTCCTCGGCGATGCGTTCCGTTGTGCCGGTTGCCCATATCGCGGTGCGTTTTGAACGTGACGACGGTGTTTCCTCTGCTGATTCTGTCATCGTAGGTCTTCCGGCCTTTAAACCCGGCGAGAAAGTGGAGATTGACTTGAGTATGGACGACATCTGATCAGTTATCTATATCATATCCTTTAGATGAGATTGAAAATATCCAGCGCTCTTCATCTCTACATCTTTATGTCACCCTTGGTTGTGTTCGGCGCACATGTAATTTCCACTATCCTTATCATAATATCATATCATTGGCCTCGTGGGGTCGGTTCTGGTTGGGTTGATGGATCTATGGACAGAAAAGTCCTGTACATGTAAATTACTTGGCGACGTGGTATGAACAACCGGGGCCGTACTACATCCATCATTCTACAGTACCTTTCATAACGTTAGGGACATCTCCTCTTAGCATGTTCAAGTAGGAATGCATATCGAATTTTTTTTTTTAGAGTTCACCTCGAATGAGTAGCTTTCTCTTGAATCTCCTGATATCATAAAGTCAGCTGTAGGAAAATTCGGCCAAACGCGTCCCAAAATTTCTGATGCACGTGACGAGAGAAACTTGAAAAGGTACTTGAAGTCAACGTCTATTTTATCCATTTCGACAACCACGACGACTCGTAATGGCCGACGTTCTGCCTGTCGTTAGCCCCACACAATCAGAGGCTAGTACATCCTCCACAGCCGTACAGACAATGTGTAGCATTTGCAATAGCTGTGCTTCGATCTACACCTGTCCAGGCTGCTCTACACGTACTTGTTCATTACCATGCTCCGCCAGTCACAAGACCGCGACAGGCTGCACTGGGCAACGTAACAAGGTTGCGTATGTACCGATGAACAAGTATAGTTGGGGTACGATGATGAATGATTATGTGTTTCTTGAGGATGTTGGGAGGCGTGTGGGTGATTGGGGTAAAGAAATAGTCAAAGGTGGGTATGAGCTGCATAGATCTAATGCTGCCGGACGGGGGAGAGGTGGCGAGGGACGAGGAAGGGGTAGAGGTCGGGGAGGAGGTCATACGAAGCGCGATGTGCTGAAGATGCAGTTGGAGGCTCGGGACGTTGATATGGACGTTCTTCCTATTGGCATGGAACGGAGAAAACTTAATCAATCGTATTGGGAACCCAAGTGTGTTCTGTATTACTTGTTTTTAGATGTATGCATTAATATATTGGATTTCCCCTGCTTCATCTCGCAGAAGCCACACTGCGTTTTTGACTCTGGAATTCAAGATACATCCTCCTCGTGATCCACTCACTCCATCTTACCACGCTTCAAGCCCACCAATCGTCCTTCTGACGCACAAAAATAATATGAATACACCTCTCTTGAACCTAGCACGACGAGCTGCAGAACGGGTCCTGTCCAAGAAGGACAGTGCGTCAAACGAATGGCTCAAGCACTTCCTGTCCCCAGACCCAGACGATCCAGATTCGTTTATACCTCCACAATTTGTAATGGCGGCCAAAATGGACCCTCGTGCTGCGGTGTTGCAAAAGTCACAACATAGAAAAGCATACTGTCGCTTCGACCCATCTCAACCTCTTCTAGCCCTCCTACGGCATGCTCACTTCGTAGAGTTCCCGACCATTGAAGTCTGGGAAGAGTTCAATGGGGCGGTGGTAGATGTACAAGGAAGATTAAAAGAGCTTGCACATGATGAGCCAAAAATGAAGCGAAGGAAACTTTCGGAAAAAGCAGGGAGGGAGGCCATCAATGACCTTCTAGGAGGATATGGGAGCGATGACAATGAGGAGGGACCGGAACAACCAAGTGGACTGACGTTGTTGGGCAGATATATGGAGAGCGATGATGAGGTTCGAGCTAGTGGAGCAGGCGACAACGAGGCAGAGGTCGGTGAGGATGAAGTAGCACTAGAGGGAACTGACGACGAGGGGGAGGTCGAGATCGATCCTCAGGTTCTGTTAGAGTTGATGCAACATGCTCATGGTGACGAAAGGTGGACAGAAAAGATCAGGGGAGACGGTGATGTTGATTGGGGCGCGTGGGGAGATGAAGAACCTGAGTAATGTGTACTGGCCGAAGTTAGACGTCTTGTCTTCGAAGATCGAGCAATCCTTTCATGAAAAGCTGTACTTCGAGGACGGCATTGACCGCATGGCTTAGAGGCGTCTCCTGCGTGTTACGTATAGGTGATGCGGTTTTGACTTCCACTTCCCAGAGCGTATCGGGATGAGTTGGAGTGGGTTGTTGCGTTTTGGGGTCCACCTTGATAGTTACAAAGTTTCAATGACAGAAGCACTACCATTCTATGGAATATATGTACCTGTTCCTGCTGAAACATGAGAATGACGAGGGAACCACGTCTGAAGACGTATCCACGCTTGTAGATCTGAGAACGCCGCCTACAAATATCGATGCTATTAGAGCATGACAAAGTCACCAGAAAGCTTACATGTATCCTAATGAAGCTGCGAAGCTTAAAGCATCGCCTACAACCTCGCAGGTGGCCCACGGACGTACAGTTGCCTCAGGATGGACTCGAACAGATTCTGGTTTGAGATAGGTATATAACACCCTGTTTAAAAGTAAGCTTTCCGTGATTCGACATGACATAGGCAGCATGGATGTACCATCCAGAGTCTGGATCCGTCAATTCTTTTTTTGCTCTCAATAGGACAGGATCAGTGCCCATATCGCGTTGATGTTGCGCGTCGAGAGGTTCAAAGACTATTTCCCGAGTATGCATTGGGCGTGACGATTCGCTGTGGAGAGTTATGCGATTGAGTATTGCTTTGAGATCGCGAGAAAAAAACTCTCCAAAAAGAGCGACTTCGTAGTAATGAGATGACATTGAGAGGTTCGTGAAACAATTTCGGACAAGTCTACCGATACCGTGGGAATCTTATCAGCCGGATTTGGAAAACGGGAAGCCATATTGGGACGAATTTGTCCCGGGACCGGCGGGCCGATGATGAAACGACCCCCGGCGGCAGCACGGACGATAATTGGCAATTGGATGTACACCAACACTGGGTATATCTCGGGCAAATATCTCTCAAATATGGAATGTATTCTGATGACAATTTCACCCGAACCCACCTCGAGTTGTAGTACTACCCAGAAAAGAGCAAATGCATTCAACCAGTTGGTATTTACTTTCAGTTCACGTGGTGGCGCCGGGCATGAATTCAAAGCGCTCACACCGAGTGTGTAAAGCTTGAGTAATCGTCGAGCTTCTGATTACTAGTCAACTCGGAGCAGCTGTCGCAAAGAATCAATTCAAGGTGTTTACACCGGTAACGGATCCCTCTGCGAAACAAGACTGCTAACAAATGCCAGATGAATGCCAAGTTCCAGGGACATTACCCCACACGCGGGTGGCGACAATTGAAAATAAGGGTGGATCGATGCTCCGGCCGTACACATGATAGGTCATTGAGCAATGGACCAGAGAACAGCGAAGTGGGTTGGTGGAGAAAATTGGCAGTTGAAAAAGCACTTGAACATGAGACCCACGTGAGATAACATCGCCCCGGAGATGAAACAAGGTGACCTTCTTGTCATCACCGACTTTGTCATGAACAGCCCACAATCCGTCAACAGCCTCTTTCATTCACTGTAACCATGAGCGCAGAGGACTCAACTTACTCTGGGTCCAAGTCTTATAAACCTTCTACAGGTCAGTCGTGTTCTAGACTCTATGGGTTACTTCAAGTACCTTTTACTCATTGCTCTGTTTAAAGCTCGCTCTCCACGCGTCGACCACACCGGGAAACATGCAGAGTACTCCAGACGTGACTCCAAGCCGTCTGAATCCTCTGAACGAGACACCGATCATTACTTGCAGTACTACCAATCACCAATAGCCGACGGACGAACTTCCAACGAAACTGATGATCGACAATCGCCGACTCGTATAATCAGAAAGGTTTCTGGAGCCTCAACATCATCCTCAGACTATTTTAATGACCGCACCGAGTTCTCTACCACGGCCCCACTCTCCATAGCAAAGGCTGCTACTCGACGCTCCAAGGTGCCCTCAGATGGCGGCGCTGATCGCCGTCGGCTCGCAATAGTTCAAATGGATCCACTAGAAGACTTACCGCCGAAAAAATACAAGAAGGATGATCCATCTCGAAGCGCCTCTATCCGTTCACGACGTGGGGTGACATCCGATCTTACAGGAATTGCGCTGGTCGCTCCACCTGACGCAGCACCCTCATCTTACACTCATTTAACACCTCCCACCACTGCACCTACTATCGCGGAGGTCACAGCACGGAATAACATTCGTGAGAAGAAGCACCACGAGGTCGCATTTGATGTAAGGAACGAAACCACAAGCACAGACCCAAAATCTGGCGCTGCTGACCAGAGAGGGCCAGCGACTTCAAAAGAATCACGCGTTCAACCTCAGATTAATAATGACCACAGGCCATTGACTCCACCTGGTGACCACCAATATAAGCCCTCACGATCACCATCTCCAGGTGGGGTCTCGGATGCATCAAACCAAACACACAAATTGCTCTCGCCTGCTCAGCAGAGACCTGTCATGATACGCGGAGACACGCAAAACTCACTCGTTACCACGCCTGAGATAGGGGAGAAAAAGGATGTTGGTGCCCGGGTTGCTGCGCCTGTTGTTATCGATCTCGAGTCTGTGAGGCCTATTAAAAGGAAGGAAACTTCAAGTGAAAACGATGTCGTTGTACCGCCGGTGTCTGTTGTGTCTCTCAGCTCTCAAGACAAGCCAGTCTATCTCCACTACGAACCTGGTAAGCTGACTTGTGACATCAATCGCTGTGTTGATCTCGACCTGTCATAATGTTACTCTGAAAGGTGTGCATTCGACCGCAGGTCCTCTCCCATCTCTGCCGCCTCCTCGAGCCATGTTTAATATCGACCTTAATTCGCCTGCCCCTCCTCGTCCACCTCGTCATAGCTCACCTGTTCCGTCAAGCACGAGGGGTAACATCGAGGCTGTCAAAACAGCCTTACAATTACCACCTTCCGTGACGGCCGTGCTCGCTTCACGAACTCCAAAGCCGAATACCCAGAAACTCCTCGAGTCCCCCGAAGGCAAAGCAGCGCCCCCAAACTTACAACCAGAAGTAGAAATGACGTACGTGTCATCTCTTGCCTGATTCATCGTGCATTACAATTTTTTTGACATATCTAATTTTCCAGATCAACAAATCCTTTGGAGTTACGCCAGGTCAAATCAGTACAACGACGTGAAAGCGCCCTTTCGCCTTCAACGTTGACGACAACAGCTGTCTCAGATACTCCCACATCTCGAACGTCGATGACTTCCGAAGACGGTCGTCCGTATTGCGACATCAAAATCCATAATAATACAAAGTCATCGGACGACGGCACAATTCCTCCAATTACCGTGATCGAAGAACAAACTCAGGAGGAACAGGATGTATCGACTGACATGATGTCATCTTCAACTCCAAGACAACGCTTATCTGATGACCTGTCAGCACGTCGTTCGCAATCGCCTTTGATACAAGGTCGTAGTGGAGAGACACCTAGTCCACCTCCTAAAAGCTTCCGGAATAGTTTGACGACCAATCTCAAACGGTTGTCCTCTTCCCTTCCTCGTACATCATCCTTATCTTCCAAGTCCCGTCGATCTAGTGGCACATACTACTCATCAAGAACGCCGTCTCCACCCATGCAATCCATTCCTCTACCACCACCCCGTCCGAAAATTATATCCCCATCTCCGCCTGCAATGTTCTGTACCGAAATTTCTACTAAGAGGACATCTCTTGAACGTTGTATGCTCTACGCACAGAAAATTAATGAACTGTACATGTACGACTCGGGTCTTGGCGATTGGACCATTGAGGCTAAGCAACGAGGTTCGCTTGAATCATATCCTTTTATGCTTCATTGACATTAAAAAAACTTCCTCAGCAAACAACAACCGACCTACTGTCGCGTTTTCTTCGCATACATTCACACCACAGCCGAGACACACATCTCGTTCATCTATAATTTCTGAGTTCCCTCGGCGACCCGATGCGTCTGTGGCGACGGACCTCACTGTTAAGTCCACTGATCTTGCTCCTGCTGCTCCTCCTGTTCTTCCTTACCCCTCCCTTGCAACCAACATGTTCCCAGTACGATCATCCTCGGTGGCTAACACGCCACCCGGCTCCATCCGTTCCATCGCTTCGTCAAGCTCTGGCACTAAATCTAGCGGAGGCTTCTTCGCTTCTCTGGGCAGAAAAAACAGTGCATCGTCTTCTAAGAAACCCGGGCTGCCGCAGATCGCCACCAACCAACTACCAAGGATTCTCACTAAACCCTCTCCAGCAAGTGCTACTCGCGTCATCAATATACCCACTAGCCCTGTGGTCCCCGGCGGTCCCCGTGCAATACCCAATCGCCGTGCAACACGTTCTCAGACCCTCATGGCCACGACGAACTCGTTCGCTTCCAACGCCTCACCTGTAGAACGTAGTGAGGCATTAGGGCAGCGCCCGTCATTGCTTGAGCTTACGTTGAGCCCAGAACCGGCGATCATTGATACCGCTCCAGACCCAGAGTTCGTTCGCCAGGTTGACAAGCTCGCGCACCTTCTCCCAGGAGCAGATCGAAGTGTCCTGGCGGGGTATCTGCGCCGCTCCGGTCAAGATATCTTGGCCATTGGTCAGTATCTGGAGGATGAAAAGAACGGCACGATCAAATCTCCATAGTAATTCTTCACCGCTTGAACCGGAAATTTCATTTGGACATATCTCGGTTTTCTTTTTGCTACGCTATCCCATCTCTCTGCATTGTCATCCACACAATCATTTAGTGCCTTCCTTCTTCACCTCCTATATCTGAAACCTAACTATCACCCACAGCGTGGTTCACCTTACAACAACCGCCCCGGCCCCTGGGGCGGGAACGAACCACTACAGGCACCCCACATGTGCTATATAGTATCTCTTGCATTTGTTGATTCTAAGGAACACTGTCCGGCTCATTCTCTACAATATACATTGATCCGAAAACTAACAAAGTAATACTTTCAAGTACGTTTATCGTCCATTGGGAATGATCGGCCTGAATTTGTTACTACTACGCCGAGTTGCTGAGTTATTAGGAAATCCTTCTTGGATCAGAGCATGTCCGTATTGGCAAGTATGATATGCGACGTACCTTGGACATTAGTTGCCTGTTGAGGCGTCGAGGACCAGCCACTATGATGGTTTTGACCGCGATTAGCACTCTGGTTGGTAATCAGGATGTTTTCAACCTCATTTGCGCTGTCGGAAGGGTCTGTTGTTGAACGGTAAGATCGCTCAGTTGGCGCGGCAAATGGCTGTCGATGTGATCTGTTCCTATTATGGCCGTGTTGGGTTTGCTGGCTCCAAATAGTGTTTACTGGGGCTTGGGGCGCAAAAGACATGGTCTTATTTACAAGTGGCGTCCTCTGAATCTTATTAACACACAACTCATGGTGAATCAATAGTTGGAGATATGGAGAAAGAGCACAGACACCACTGGCTTCCATTCCACCAACGACAGCGCCCAAGTTGGCGTTGCCCACACCAGTGATCCCCATCCCGAATGGTCTTGGTGGTTGTTGCCTCGGTCGATCCTCATGTGTATTGGGGTTGAAACCTGGAAGATTGTCGTTGGGATGAGAGGAAAGCAGCGCTTTGCGTTTGAATTTATCGAGTTGAAGCTTCGTATACCAACAATCAAGCTAAGATATCATGTCACGATGGTCAAACATACTTTGAGCTTTTGGTATTCCTTCTCTCGATCTCTCGATGTGTCCTGGAGCTCATGAATTTTTCTACGTTCCAGTTCGAGGTCTCGCTCGAGTTCTGCAGACGATTGCACCTGTGTGATAGCTTCTGAAGATATTTACTTTACCAACTCACCAGCTGCCTTGCCATTCAGAAGGGAGATTTCGCCGTTAGCTATAACAGCAATAAGATGAGTTTGTTGGGTTCGTCTAAAATCAGTTTAACCTTCTCTTATGACATTGTCTAACTGTTTTTGAAGTTGTGCATTTTTGTCATTCAAATTGCGGACGACAGCTTGCTGGAACGAGCTACAAGGCGAACGGTTCCGAACAGCATCTAGAGATATGGACAACAGGCTTCACTTCTCTTGGAAAATCTGATACTGCCAGAAAGAGAGAGCACTCAAAGGAGTGTTAGCCGATTTCGTCATCCAAAGTCACAATTGTATACCTACCGAGAGCAGATTTCCAAGATGGTCGATGGCGTTAAGCCAGATAGGACTGACTTATGTGAGTTGCGACAATGTCATCTCTGTCACTATATGTAGCGTCGCTATATGCAGCAGTTCACTCACTGTTTTGTAGTCGTTTGAGGGTTGAAGTGAGCAAACCTGAGGCGAGCTATGATCACTCGAGAGTTATGTGATGTTTCTAGACAAACGTACGACAACATCATCCCTATCCAACGGTCAAGGAAGCGAGCGAAAGTTGGGAAAGATACACTCACGGTTCTGTCAAAGAGGTATCACACGCTGGGAAAGGAAAGAATGAGTTCCTGGGTATAAAGAACGATATGATTTGGGAGGAACATACCTGGACAAAGACGAGCAGAGTTAAACAGTTCGCTGGCGCAGCCGACTAACGTATAGTCAGAATAACAGCCACTGGAATGCCTCTTACAAACTCGTACCACAGAATATATGCGAGCCTAGGTAGCCAGTTTTAGTACTTCACCCAACTGAAGATATGGTAACACACATGTTGTCTAGCTCGCGCCGCAGAGTGCAGCACATAAGCTCTTATACAAGCTAGTGAAAACAAAAAAAAACATACAACCACAGCCTTATCAGTGAGTGGTTGTCGACATGTTAGTCGATTGCATTTCAGGTTGATGTCCATTATCGAAGACTTGACTGACAGACGCAGAGAGCGTGATTGTATGCAGTAATTTGTCAGTTACTGGGAGAATAGGGTGCGAGGGGGGCCGGGAGTGCTGGTGGTTCAAGGTGGCTTAAGAACAGAGATCGTCGGAGTTTTCTGACGCGACCATTGTTCTGTGTCACATGACAGTGAAAGTCCGTCACGTTTCGCATGGAAGAAAAAACCTGGAAGAACTTACAGTTGTTGCTCACATTTGAGGCAAAGTTTTGAATTCTGGAAACGCGTGTTTTCATTGTCATACTGTGTACAGAACTATGTAAGAAGGGACATGCTGTAGATGAAGTCTATGGTGATTGCGTGGTAGATACATATGGATTGGAAAAGCTAAAATCAGGTATACATACGTAGAAACACCAAGAAAGCAAGCAGACCGCGCAAAAGAAAGAAAGAAAAACTAGGTTGAAATCATACCCGGGTCTTCGTCATCGTTGAATACTTCCACGAAGATCTCTTTGCCCTCGGTGGGCAATGCTGCGAGATGTCGAGGATCGATGGAGGGATCATCACCAGAGGCTTTGAACCGACGCTTACGTTCCTTATTCCAAATTCGCTCCAGCGATTCTGTGAGATTCTTCAACCCGAATAGAAAGCCTCGATCAGGTTGATCAGGATAGTGCGGGGGGAACCTAGCGTAAAGAAGTCCGGACTCTGGATCTACTTCGGCTTGATAGCCATTAGAGCTGGAGAAGACCTCGTAGGAGGCACGATCGTCCAACGCATCGAAAGGAAGCCAGTCCCTGCCAGTGGTTGTGTGGGCAAAGTCGACTATGCGAATATCGACTTCGCCACGTTTTTTGCGTTCGTTAGAGCGTTTAGCAACCGATCCAAGTAGTAGGTCTTCGCTATGCGATCGGCGCAGCGTATGTTCATCAATCTTCTTGTCATAAGTATTGGATGAGCGACGCTCCAGTGACTCCCCGCGTTTGGTACGGGATGAAGGGTGGTCAAACACCGTTGTACAGAACGTCTCTTGTACTTCTTGGTCACCATCATAGATAAGGAGGATGCTACAACCATAGAACCGATAGCCCTTCAGTCGATTGATGATACGAGCCAACGCGTATAACTTCTGAAGCAGAGCAGGAATGTGATATACAAGCAAGCGCTGCCCATTAGAGAGGAACGATGCCAGTACAGCATCAAAATCCTCTGCCCGGATTTCTCGGCCTCGATATTTGTCCTGAGTCGTGTATGACTCTGTTACCAGATTCCACACCTTACAAGATATAGTATGATTTATGAAGAGGCTTAAGCATAAGACAAATACTTACCTGCATGCCACAAACCCTAACCCCTAGTGAACGACTCGTTGTCCTATCACACTTCTTTCGTTGACTCTTCTTTTTTGCGAAAATGGCATCCATGCCATATTGTCGTGTGCCCATTTTAATATCCATGACACACGGACGTTTCAATCTGCCAGTCAAATCTTCCATCAGGATAAAGTGGTTCTGGCGCGTAACACCCGAGTCAACTGTACTATTCTTCATGAGAGCCTGCGCTTCGTGAACCGGTATATAGGGAGATGATCGGCGCGAATGATGATGGGAATCCAGGGATCGTGACCGACTCCGACGACGGCTAATAGAAGGCGGAATCTCGGCCAAGTCCACTGGATCAAAGTCCATTTCGAAGATACCCATCATACTCTTCCTACTTCCTTGCTCAAGCTCCAGACGTTCCAGCTTGTCATGAGCTAAAATAGTTTCGTTGCAGATGCGGCGCACGGGTGTATCGCCGTCTGAATGTACTTCACGGTCTGCATCTTCCCTGCGTAGAAATTTTCTAGCCCGTCGAACACGGTTCTTCAATAAGTTCGCTGTACCATCTCCTTCGCCATCTGCAGTATCCCCTTCGTCCTCTGTCCTGACAGAGCTAGCGCAACGTCCCCCAGTTCGTCGTCGAAAACGCCGCAAGACGGTGTTGAAAACGTGGTCCTTGAGTCGTGTGTTGACAACCGTCGAACCTGTCCCACCGAACCATGGTGCATGCTGGGCTCTCAGCGGCTGTTCCGAATTGAAAGCACGAATTTGAGGTCGAATGAGCAGTTGCCCATTTGCTGTCCCACAATTGTCACTAAGCCCCTGGTCTAAACTCGGAGGGAACAAACGGCCGACCGGAGAATTGAGGGGAGTTGGCGCATCAAGCTGGGATGTGAAAGCGTAATTCTGAAGCGAGCTAGGCTTTCCCTGAGGGATAGATCCTGGAGTCGGAGTTGAAGCACCAAGATCGGGACTAGAGGCCGTGCCCGAGCTAAGACAACTGCGATGAAGTTGTCTTCTGGCGACAGCGGTAGACCCCCTCAAACCAGAATAGGATAACGAGCGATTGCGACTTCCACCTAGCATCCATTCTGGTATTATGTGCCTATTACGGTCCAGGACAACTTCGGGCATCTCTGTCTCATCAGTATCACTCCCATCATTTTGCGATGGAGGGCGGCGCATGCGAGGTGGGATAGTGATACTCGAGGACGTGAGCGTGGCTTTTCTGGGAGTGTGCGTTATACTCGAGTGCGCCGATAAAGAAGATGATGATCGAGGCGAGTTCGGTGATGATCTTCGCGATCCATTGGTCGCTTTCGGAACGCGCCGATAACTGACAAGCATGACACCTAGATAGCGCGGTATGAAATCTAAAAGTGGTGGTGCTTCTCGTTCTACTGCTTCATAAAAGAGATTTTCCCGCGAAACAAGGGGCTAGGGCAAGAAAATAGTGTGCAACACAGTTTAAGTCCGATTCAGAAGAAATAGAAAAAATCTAGATTGGCGAACCTTGCATACAGCTTGCCTAGTAAACTTATAGATGGCACTATGTCCACCAACTTGGTTGCGAAACGGCCGCAGAGGAATATGAGGTAATTTCTCGTAGAGATCGCCATGGAAATGAAGATCTGACGGATCTCCACGTTCGGGCACATTCGCAAGGTATCGGTGGCCGAACGACATCTCATCAAGGTCAGCCAAGTGAGCGAAATCATCGGAACGGAAGGGAGGTGAAGTGGTAGAGGTGGAAGTTGTAGCCGATGCAGTTTCCCAGTTTGACTCATCATCCGTAGACCATGGTGAGAAGGACAGCGAGCCATCCGAGGACACAGGAACTTGTGCTGATCTAAAAGATGGAGCTGAAGTCTGAATAGGAGTGACAGATCTCGAATGGCGTGCCGTCCGCCCTACTAGTTCAGCTGAGGGAGAACGTGAATTAGAAGACCCGCCGGCTGGTTCTACTGGTGTGAGATGGAACGACGACGACAAAGGTCGGCTCGAGGGTGAACGTGATGGAGAAGGGGATGGCGGATATGCACGCGAACGAGGGCGGACAAAGGGTGACGGTGGGTCATGAAAGTTACCACTGACAGTCAAAGACAAATCAGGCAAGACGGTTTCATCGGCAGTTCGCTCACGTCGTCTTCCTCTTCCATCCTCCTGTCTCGTCCCAGCTTCCTTCCTCCACTGGGACAAGTCGCTGACACTAGCATCACGCGTAGAAACCTTTCTCTCCTTTGAACGCAAATCATCTTCTCGCGTGCTGTCTCGTGTTCTAACGCGTTCCAACGCTGTAGAACTTCTCTCACGCCTGACAGCAGCCGCTTCCCGGTCTGGCCAATCCGACCGTTTTACGAACTCGAACTGGGCTTCTGCGACTTGAGCTGGCTGAGAAGTGCCTCCCTGTCTGCGGGAGCCAGCTGAACCCTCGTTAGCTCGATCGCCAGGTTTTGATTCATCAGAACCAGTGGTTTCCTTGAAGAGTTGTAATGAGGCAGCCACTTTGCGCCCTTTGCCTGCTGTTGGAGGGGGCGATGGGGTATTATCGGGACTGGACATAGTGGAAGAGGACGAGGAAGACACCGAGCTGGATCGACTTTGAAACGACCGACAACTTTTGGAAGGTGAGCTACGGATCATATTTTCAAACGTGGAGGAGCTTGAAGGCAGGGTCAGCGCGCGGTTGGTAACCTTGAGAGGACGCTTGCTACTGTGTGAGGATTTTTCAGTGGCATAGTCGTCGGAATCAGTGGCATTTTCGTGAAAGCGGGTGCGCGAGACAGATCGTCCAGAACGAAAACCTTGCTTCGACAATAAAAGCTTGTCAGCGACGTCAGTCGAGTCTGGGCCGAGTGTTGTGAGACGAGGGGACGAGAGAGCAGTTGCGGTGCCAGAACTTGGAGGAGAGAGGGGGAAGCGAAAGTAGGACTGCTTAAATTTCCTTACATCTGAAGGCAACTGAGAAGTATTAGTCTCATGTTGATCCTCATACATTTGTCTGGAGATAAACGGAGCGCCCAGTCGGTCTATAGTGGGTTGCTGAGTCAGACGAGAAAAAGAAGAAGAAAGCGGAGACGACAATACAGGACGACTGGGTGGGATACAACAAAAACAAGATTAGGCGGCGACCAGACAACGACTTTCAAATACGACGATATGAGCAGACTGGTCGGCCGTTTTCGAGAGGCGGGGGTGATATCACAAGAGCACACCACGTGCGTGACCGGAGCACTCCGTTTTTTAGAAAACGAGGCAAACGTTCAACAACATTCCTCCGTTCCGTATGTATTCCCAATGTATCTTCTTTCCCACTATCATTCTGTCACGACGCACGTTTGCACAGGTTGGCACTTTCCCGCGGTCATTAGTTGTCTCGTCATGTATTCTCCTTATGCTCGACGATTATCACTAGCTTTTATCACGCAATGTCCACTACCTCCGAACATGGGAACTCAACGGATTCTCTCACCAATAGCCTTAATAACGATCATTCAACCCGTCTCGGAAATGGCTATCATCGACTATTCGTGTCTCGGGGCTATCTCTCTCGTTTCATATCGATCATCTTTCGTCGACCCCCTTCCATATCAAGCACATCTATCCAGATCTACTTGCCTCATCCTCGTTAACCTCTAGAGGACTGCTCTCTACTCGAGTATAATCTTAGTCAACACAAGCATATAAATTACCCATCGAAATAATAACCTTGCGTCATCGTCCGACAGGAGTATACTATTTTTATCACCGCAAAGGTACACATGATCACGCGCACAAGCGACAATATGGAGTTGAGTAGCCATGAAAAGATGAAAAGATAAGATACTGAGTGTTTTTAGACTTGGTCAGTGCGTGAGAGACAACTGTGGGAGTTTTATGGGGTTACAAAAAGATAGGATTACTCCCTTGTGTTGGATCCCCCTTTTTCTACTTCCCCATTTACCATGTAAGTTTTCCTTCCATTTCTTTCCAAGGAATCTGGCTTTTCATCTGAATGTAAGGGTATCAAAAATGGATATCACAGTCTTTACACCTTCAATGGAGAATCTATTAAATCAGGAAATGTCTCAGCCATTTCCAAGCAGGTCCTCACTTTCTGCTGGCACTGCAGTTCATTATGATGAACAGATATCACAATTGTTGACCAACAACAAAGTATCTGGCTCCCCTTGTTTAGATACTGGTAAACATTCCCTTAAGAGGGCTGAGGTAAAGAAATGACTTTGACCATTTATATCAAACTCATCAACATTCATCTCCAGGGAGCTCTCCAACACGAGCAGGATGTGTCTATGGGGGGATATGGAAATAGTCCATGTATCTATCAAACTGCCCCTCCCACCGTGCTTCCAATAAAGGTACCTCACAGTTACTGTGACGAGCTTGCATTGCAAGTTGCACAACATACCTTCTTACACCCTGTGGGAGGATTTTCTCCCGAATCACTCTCTCCTATGGCCTTGACTTCTCAAGAGAATACTGCACATCCGAACATGGTCCATCAAACTGTCTCTTGGAATGACATCACAAAAATGAACCTCTTCAAGAGATTCCCATTTACCTACTCACCAGGTTCATCCACGTATCCCTCCGATCGGTCAGCAGATCAACATCGTTCACAGGTAGAACATTGTTCAGCAAAGTTTTTACCAAAAGTGAACGATATCCAGACTGCTTCTGCATCTGTATGTAAACCATCACAAGTCCAGGAAAATCGGCCACGACCATTGCCGAGACCGGGACCAAAAGCTGCACTGGAAGAGTCTGTCGATGGAAAGTGCAAAGTAAAGACTCCAAACTCCTGTTCCACCAATAGCATAATTCATTCACTTGCCAATTCAACTCTTGATCCGACTCCATCTCGTTGTAACTCAAAGCCTATGATCACAACAAATGTTATCCAGGCAGACACTTCGCAAGGTAGCGGAGGTGGTCGAGATCCGAGAATGCTCAGTACGTCAGGAGCACCAAAGATAAAACGGAAGCGGTCAGCGGACAATGCAGGGGATGTCATGTTGACCGCTGGCACATCAAGATTGAAAAAGTACATCAATCATGGTGGGACCGGCAGCTCCATCACTCCTTTGCATCTACGCCGGGGCGAGATAAAACCCAGTTCTACGAGAATGCTGTCCACTGTGACACACACCAATGACGACATTCATACATCAGAACCCCGCCAAAAATTGGGGTTAATTGCCTCAGGCTCGTCAAAACATTGTCGTGAAATGATTATAGAGTCGCCTCCGCGCATGCTTCCGCCAAATCCACAACGTCCTCCACCATCAAAGGTTCAAGTGATCAACTGGACCAACGAGCTCAGGACCATAGAGTACCTCATCTCGCAAGGGAAGACGGATGAAAGAGATGAGGAAAAGCTCAACAAGGTGCTGTTGAAAATCGAAGGGGCGAATTTGACAAGGAAACTACTGCAGGAATCGGCGCTTGATGATGCTGTAAAGAGAATTATCGAGGTTAGAGGTTGCAAACAGAGAGTTTTGGAAAGATTACAGTGTATTTTGCGATTCTGGGCTGAATCAAAGCTTCTCTAGCTCATGATAAGGTGAGAAGGAGTATTCCGCAAACAGGGAGACAGAGATGGGGAGAGACAGGTGAGAAAGGGGTGTGTGTGAATCTTTTGACAGAACCGCAGTTTGTGTTCGGGACCGTTGAATTAGTCACGTTTCTCTATCTGTAACATTTTTAATTTTCTGTAGCATTTTTGTATGATACAAAATTGCAAATACCATTCGCTGACCCGCAACAAAGCAGGCTGTCCGACTAGCTATTCACGGTAAACCAAAATTAACGGAGTCATATTACGAATCATTACAAGTCGTGCAAGTGAACCCTCCAGGTGTAGGTAGAGACAGAGTGGAATACGGAGACGAGAGAGAAGGAGAGTAGACGTGCCAATCACAAAACCAGAACTTCATCTACCTTCCTTCTCTTCGCAGCAGGACCCTCGTCGTCGGAATCGTCTACAATAACAATAGGAGTACCTGGGTCCATTGGGGGGCCACTGACGTCCATTGGCATAGTAGAGTCTGTGACGGAGGCAGTCACGGGCAGTGGCGGTGGTGGCGGAGATGGCCCTTCAGGGGCAGCTGTGTCAACAGTCGGGACCTCCACAGGTTTGCATTCAAGGGGGCCAGTAGTCAATGGGGCTCCCAAAGGGTTTCCCGGGGTAGCACCTTTCTTCCCAGTCCCTTTCACTCGTTTAACCTTATTACGTCCCTTCGCTCTCCGTTGTTTTAGGACTTTGACCATATGATCCTTGAGAACTTGTAAAGCTGCAACCATCCCCATCTTCTCCAGACCCTCCAAAGTCTCCTTCGTAAGCTCGCCAAACACGTCAGGGTCCAAAATAAGTGTCCGCTCATGTAGAATCATATATCCTTCTTTTGCGGAATTATGGGGGTGTGATGGCGAATAGTCTGGATGTGTTGGAGGGATAGGTCCTAGTATGATAGGGAGATTAACGTCTGGAACAATCTGACCAGCAGGCTTCGCTTGTGGCGGCGGAACTGGTGGCGACGATTGCACGGAAAGCGTGGTCGACGAAGAGCGTACAGGTGGCGGTGAGGTAGAGGTAGTCGTGGCGGTCGTTGCTGGAGTGGAGATGTGGGCGGTTGACATCGGATGCATGGTCCAGGCTGAGTAAGGGTTGGGGCCACTTATCGAGGTACCTGTGTATACAGAAGTAGCAGTTGCGGGTTGTGGTATCGTCGTCATGTGAGAGTGAGGAGTCGGATATGCGAATACCCCCGTTGTGGCGGGGGTTGAAGAAGTGGCCTTACCAGGAGTCGATGATGTAGTACTTGTCGATGGAATTGGTGCTGCATTTGTTGCCAAAGGGGTTGAACTTTTCATAGAAAGAGGGGTAGATGTCAGTGGTGGCGGTAGGGGTGTACCTTTGAGGTCGCCCTTGACGCTTCTCTTCAAGGCAGGTTCTAAGACGGCGTTTTTGTCCTTCTTCCTACCTCGAACTTGACCATCAGCACCTTGGGGACCGATGGCTGCTGCTGCCTGCGAGATCTTGGTTTCTTGTTCCTCCAGAGATTGTGAATGTTCCGGATCGAGTTTCCAGAAGAACCCTTTCCCTCTATCCCCTCCACACCGTTCCAATTTCTGAAAAGCTTTACTCGACGATAGATTGTGGCGAACAGAACTCTGTCAGAGGTAGGCAATTAGTAGCATAACTTGAGCCAGAAATATAGAACAGACCATCCAAGAGGCGTCTGAATATCGATAGTACTCGTGCGAATTCATGATCCATGAACATATCTCCTGCAGCGTAGCCTTCTCGCCGATAGCTTTGATGGCTCTGTAGATGAGCTGAGCATAAGTGTAAGGAGGCTTGGGAGGCATGTCCTCCGGTTTCGGCTTCGGAGGCACCGGCGGTTCCACATCTCCTTTTTTCCGTTTCTTCGTCGCAGCTGCCTTGTTGGATTTGCCGATCGAATTTGAATTAGGAAGTTGTGGTGACCGAAGTAATGTACGCGGCTTGAGGGGTGGCGGAGATGTTACATGAATGTGAGGTTCTGGGGGAGGCGGTGGAAGCTTGATGTCAACAGGGAGTGGCGGTGGAGTATGTGAGGGCTGAGATGACGGAGGGGATATAGAAGTGATGTCGACAGAGGGTGAGCGCGGCCTATCACGAGATGATTGGGAACTTGGAGATGGAGTGTCCTCTGGGGGAGGCGGGGGAGGAAGCACAAAGTGGAACGTGCGTGATGCGATCTGAATTTGGGATCTACACAGACTATGAATGGGAGAACAAGACAACAAGACAAAAACCACTCACCTCTCCCCAAGGGGAGCCCGAGTTCCACTACCAGACCAGACGCCGTCGACCCATGCACCGTTACGACCTATAACGACAAGAACAAAGCGATCCTCGTCCTGGTCGTACTCTATCTTCGCGTGAAGACGCGAGACACTCTTGAGAGCACCAAGATCCACATCCACCTGTACATGCTCAGCTGTGGACGAAGTGGCGGTGTTCGCGTTAGGAGCGCATCGGCGACCGATAGTAACAGAGAGAGTTTGAATGTAGAAAGTAAAATGAGGAAAGACAAGGGAATAGTAAGCAGAAATCTTGTCCTGCGCAGGGGTTATGGACTCTTGCTTGTTGATGAGGAGCTTATTAGGGGATGCAGAGCGAGACCGGGTATCCATAGAGGGCAGCGAGACGTCGACGAGCTCAAGAGAGGTTCGTTCCAGAGTGACTTGGCCCGTGCAATTGCCAACCGGGCGTCAAGCACACGTGATGATCGAATCGAAAGAATTATGTAATTGTTTCGTTTCATGTAATAAAATCATCAGCTTTTGATGGCCGAACACTGTTCGGGCGGCATCACCCAGAACCGGTAAGCTCACATTTTACAATTTTACAATTGATGCGGACACTGGTGTTCCGAAAACGCAGCTGTGGTATATACTTTATCGGCATTTCTGTCCTTTTCTTCCATGACTGGCACTACTGACGTTACGATCGATGCTGCTAAAGACACCGTAAAAAAACTTGCGGACAAGGACGCGAACACCACAAACTCCGACGTTCGTTACCTGGCTTATGGTGCGCGAGTCCGGACTGCCCTCCGCGCGGCTACTCGGTACATTGCATATGTATGTTAGCCCAAACATCATTGGTAATCTCTGACTGGGTACCATCAGACCAGTGACATTGGCGAGGCCTTCCGTCCCGTCGTGCCTCCATGGGTCGTGACCGCCGCATATAGCGTTTCGTGGCTTTATCTTGCAGGGTATGCACATGTGATCATAGATGACATTTGGAATCTTATTGAACTTCGCAGTGATGTGGGATACGAATCCTACAAGGCTCACCGTCGTGGCCCATCTCCGATAGAGGCAGCCAACTTCTCTGAGCCCACGCGTATTGGAATAGCAGCCGTGCAACGCGCGACATTCCAGTCCATAGCATCCATGTATGTCCTCCTCAATTTCACTGATGTAAATCGGTTTTGGATTGATACATGGTTTCTCCGCAGGGCTCTTCCCGCGCTAACGATACACACTGCTGTTGCACAAGCAAAGAAAGCATTCAAGAATGTCAAGAACGTTCGTCTTCGAACGTGGGGTCCGACTGCCACTGGCCTGGCGATCGTCCCCATTCTGCCTTACCTCTATGATCATCCTGTGGAACGTGCCACGGAGCGTGCATTTGACTGGATTAGAGAGAAGATCATAGAATCCAACAGTAAATCCCAATTGCAAGAGATTCCCAAGAGCAAGACAGAATTATAGAGTCTTGCCCTGCATGATATCCGGTTTCTGGACAAGAGCCCAAGTTGAGCTTGGAATTAGACGAATCGCACTCATATTTAGAGCTTAGTTTGGTTGTGTCGCAATGTACATTACATTATGTTTATATCTTAATATTGCAGACAATCTAGATATCCCTGGAGATGCAAATAGGTATGATAGCAAGAACAAATACGACAAACAGATCTAAAATCCTACAGAGTTGTTTTCCCCAGAGCTAATGGGATTGAGCTGATACTGCTCGGGGGAATCAGTCCCACCTCAGTTACGACAGCTGTTATGGACGAAGGTGGTGTCAAGTCGTACAGCGGATTCAGGATGTCAAGATTGGGCGTTGCAGGAAGGATCGGTGAATGTTTTGGGGGTGTTGAGAATCGTGCTGGAGCTGAAACACATGAGTACAAGAAATGCAAAAACAAGAACAAATTCTCTCACCAAGCTCGTTCTTGCCAAAGCCATCCAGCATAACGCCATCGCTAAACTTATACGTCTCGCAGCATACCATGACAGGTACAGAATGCGTCTTAGCAATCATCGCCACAAGTGCTGTTCCAGCGCGTGAGTATACTGCACCATTCGCACTCAGCGAATGAGCACCAAGGAGGACGGTGGTAACCTCCGTCATAAGCGATGGCAAAGCAGGAAGTAGTGCATATGTGCAAGGTATCGATGGATAGACCTTTGTCAGATTTCTAAGCAATGCCTTGCCTACAAAATGATCAATAAAAGAAGCATGCAAGGACAATCGAACGCACCTTCCAAGAGTGGACGTGAATCAACCACAATAACAGAGAAACGCTTTCCCTCTTCGTGTGCACTCAACAGAATTTTTTCCACAACCGAAGATCTAGTCATGCTGTCAACAGCTACTGGTATACCTATTGATTGTGACGACAGACCTTGCATAAGTAAGAATGACATCGCCGTCATTGATCTTCTTGCCTGCAAGTTCTTGGATGACTTCATCTGCGATGATGATCCTATCTCGAATGTAATTATCAATTTTCTGACACAGTACGTCTTTCGCCTAGGATCACGAGTTGAGTCGCGTCGAACCAGCATTGAATATAGGAAAACACACGTCTTGTTCAATCATGTCAATGTCTGACCCACTGATCTCTAGTTTCAGCTGCCTGATCGCGTTCCCCATTGTCACAGACATCGGACGCGCAGAAACAAGATGTGTGATCTGAGGCGAGAGATGCGTCATGAGATGTCTAGAGAGTGTGCTGTTCGGTGGCGTGGTGTAATCTTGAATAACCTGAATTGGTGATCAACAATCAAAGAAAAGAATAGAGACAAAAGAAACGCACTGATTTGAAAGCAGTCAGTGTGGCGATGCATCTCGCGTTAGAGCCACATATGCGAAACTCAGAGAAGAGAAGACCGAGACGTATGATAGCTGGGTGAATGTCGCCTTTTATCGCGTGTCCAATCGGTTTCGGAAGTCCAAAGTGTGAAAATATTTGCAAGCCTCGAGAAACTACTGCGTTATCATCTGCAGCCGCTGTAGAATTATTCACCGTCTCCTTCGTCTGCAAAGACTTTACAGCGCCACTTCCGCTAGTATCTCCAGATTTTTTCTGTAATGTAGGTGGAATTCTTGGCGGTTTTGAGTGATTTGATTCCTTTGCAGCAGATGGGCCACCTTGAGCCGTTTTTTGAGCAAGTTTCGCCGCACGCTGTCTCTCTTGGAGTTCTCGTCGCTCGGCTTTGGTCATAGACTTTTGAGAGGGCTGAGAAGAAGGTTTGGCATCTAGTTGGCCATCGGCTTTCGTTGGGGCAGGCATCCACGATGATCTGAAAGCAATGTCTCGGGATTCAGTGTTAAAGAGAGTAGATATTTCAGCTAAGAGAATTCCAGAACTCTGGGTAGTCCTGCTCGTCTTAAACGTTAAACGAAGGTCTGGTATCCTCTTTCGAGTCAGGGATTCCGAGGTGACATAAGATCACGTGTCCTCTTTACTTGTCCACTCCACACCCACGACGGGCGACGAAGCCACGAAACCAACGGTTGAAACGCACAACTCTCGCTTCTTCTTGTGAACGTGTTCTCTACTATTAATGGTATTGAAATTCTTTTGTTACTAGTACATCGCTGACATATGTCCACAGGGTGTTCCTGCCCTTTTTCGTTGGCTTAGCAAAAAATACCCTAAAATCAGTCCGTCTGCTCAAACATTATCTATGTACCCTGATCCGACTGACTCTCATCTTCTTTAGTCTATCCTGTGGTAGAGGAGGAAGAAGTCAAGGTTACAGATGACAACGGCAACTCTGTACCAATCCCAGTCAACATCACGGAACCTAACCCCAATGGTGCGGAGTTCGACAACCTATATCTTGACATGAATGGAATAGTGCGTACTTACTCCAAAATATTGTTCTTTCTAAGTTACTGAGTGAGACCTGCATAGGTCCATCCTTGTACGCACCCGGAAGGAAAGGTCAGATGTACGCTATCTCAATCTGCAACTATACTGAACTTTGTATTCCAGCCCGCCCCGGAAAATGAGGAGGAAATGATGGTAGAGATTTTCAAGTACACTGAACGAGTGGTCAACATGATACGACCCCGGAAACTACTGTTCATGGCTATCGGTGAGTCGGCCTTTCTTCCTGATTTCCACTCGGTTCTCAATCACTTGTCTTAGATGGCGTTGCTCCTCGAGCGAAGATGAATCAGCAACGTTCTCGCCGTTTCCGCTCTGCGCAGGAGGCAAAAGACAAAGAAGAGGCACGAAAAGAGTCTGTTGCTTTATGGGAAGGTTTGCATGTCGAAGCTGAGTACATATATATGTTATTGACCTTTTTTTCTAGCAATGGGAAAGGAAGTAAGCGAAGAGGAAAAGAATAAAGTTTCGTGGGACTCGAATGCTATTACACCTGGGACCCCATTTATGACTTTGCTTGCGTCATCTCTTCGCTATTGGGTAGTCAAGAAAATGAATACAGATTCCGGTTGGAAGACAGTGAGAATTTCAATGATCTTATCACGCTATCCATTCTCATCCTTTTTGCAGATGCAGGTAATCATATCTGACGCTAGCGTTCCCGGCGAGGGAGAACATAAAATCATGGATTTCATCAGACGTCAGCGTGTCAATTCTGGATACGACCCCAACACTCGTCACGTAATTTATGGCCTGGTATAACCTTCTTGTCTCTTTCTGGCAGCTATGATCCTTACAATTGTCAATAGGATGCTGACCTCATTATGTTGGCTTTAGCAACACATGAACCCCAATTTAGAGTCCTACGAGAGGACGTCTTTGCCAATGATACTGGCCCTAATACTTGTCGAATGTGTGGTCAAGAGGGCCACTATGCTGCTCAATGTACTGGCACAAAAGCTGACATCCAGAAAAAGCCTCCATCGGATCAAAAGCCGTTCATCTTTCTCGATGTTGCTATCTTACGTGAATACTTGGAAGTCGAACTTAACATCCCTCAGTCTCCAATTCCGTTTTCATTAGAACAAGCGATTGATGACTGGGTGCTTCTGATTTTCTTTGTTGGCAATGACTTCCTCCCCCACCTTCCTTCGCTCGAGATCCGTGAAGGAGCTATCGATACCCTGCTCAGGATATGGAAACAAGAACTTCCTAGAATGGGTGGATATCTGACGTCACATGGCCGGCTCGAGCTGGCGAGAGCACAGATTATTCTTGAAGGTTTAGCTAAAAGAGAAGATGAAATTTTTCGAAAGCGTCGTGAAGGTCTGTCTTGCCCCTACTCATGTCTATTCTTGTTTCCGGCCATTTCCCCCTTTCTTAATATAAAATTTGCCATTGACATGAATATCTTTCTTTGTTAATTTTTAGCCGAAGAGCGGCAGGATCAGAATGCGAAACGGCGTAAGTTGGAACAGCAAAACAGTAAAGCTGGTTTTACTACTGGCCCTTCGCCCACTTTGGGCTCGACTGTAAACCCTGTAAACCCATCCCCCTCTGTTCCATCCGCCCATCCCTCTCTTCCCAAACGTCCCACCTATGATTTTGCCGCGACTGCAGATTCAATCGGTTTGGGTGCTACACCGACTTCTCAATCCGTTCAAAATGTCCCTACAGCCGCACAGGCATTAGCTGGATCCAATCGTGATGTAGTAGCAAATCGGCGTGCGATCCGCATGGCCAATTTGAGTGCCGCTGAAGTCCTGAAGGCGGAACTGTCTGGGCTCGTTCCTGTAAAATCTCTACCTGCGAAACCTCCTTCCCCAACCAAACCTGTTGTGCCTGTTGCAACACTCGAAGCTGCGCCTATGAGCTGCAGCCCAATGATCGCAAGTATCCATACTGTCACTCCGCATGTTGATGAAGATGAGGAAGTTCCTGGCTTTGGAAACCATCGCAGTGTTGCGCTTCCTGAGCCCGTTTCCAAAAATGATGCAATCATCGTAGATTCGAAAGATGTAGATGTGGACAAAAAGTCTGATGTTAAAACTTCGCTAAACACGAGTGGTGACTCGGACCATATCGTGGGTGTGAAGCGGAAATTTGAAGAAGGCCCAGCTGTCCCGGATGAGTCGGCTGACGATATCGTCACTGTCGAAGAGGAGGACGATGCCCCGTCCGATGCACCATCCGGTGTTCCAGCTCTGAAGGTGAACCCAGACGGGACGGTAGAACAAGAGGATACAGTGAAGTACGTCCATTGCTTTTAGCCACCGACTAAGGACAACCACCAACCCATCTTTCTAAGACTATGGGAGCCTGGATATAAAGAGCGTTACTACAGACAAAAATTTGGAGTCGAACTCACAGATACGGAGTTCCGGAACTGGTGCGTTCAGAAAGCTTCGTATCGTTGAGGTTTGTTGAGGTTCCTTTCTTTGCAGCATCACCAAAGCTTATGTCGAAGGCTTGTCGTGGGTTCTCCAGTATTATTACCAGGGTGTAAGATTTTTTACATTATTGATGTCGTCGTCTGTCTGATCTGGTTGCATTTGCAGACACCGTCGTGGCAATGGTACTATCCCTATCACTTTGCTCCCTTTGCTACAGACTTCGAGGATGTCGATAAGATGGACTTGAAATTTATTCTTGGACAGCCTTTCAAACCCTTTGAACAATTGATGGGGGTTTTTCCTGCCGCTAGGTTTGTCTCATGCTGTATCAATCATTGCTCTGTCTGAACCACTACCTCAGTCGACAGCACATACCCTCCGTCTTCCATTCCTTGATGACAGCAGAGGATTCGCCTATCATCGATTTCTATCCTGAAACGTTTAAAATTGACATGAACGGAAAGAAGATGGCTTGGCAAGGTGTTGCGCTTCTCCCATTCATTGATGAAAAACGACTCCTAGATGCGATGTCTAAGGAATACCCGAATCTTACAGAGGAAGAAGTTAAACGCAACCAATGGGGTAGCAATGTCATTTTTGCTTCAGACGAGCATCAAGTGTATCCGTTCTATGAAGGGTTGTACGGAAAACGTAAAAGTCAAGATGTAAGAATTTATTTCTGGTCCATTCGATTATGTCTGACTTGTAGTGCAGCCTGTACCCATTGACCCAAGGAGGAGCGGCGGCATCAATGGAGCGGTATTAAGAAATTCTGATTGCATTCCTGGATCTACATACTATTGCCCATTCGAGATGAACGGTCTTCCTGATATCCAGAATGATCGTTCATTGTCTGCCCTATATTTTTTCCCAAAACAAATCACACCTCACCGATCCATTATGCTCCCGGGCGTGAAGAGGATGCCGAGAGTGCTGACGTCAACCGACCTTGAAACCACTAGAAACGGTGGTCGGGGACGGGGACGGGGACGAGGTGGTTGGTCGAACGAAGGTGCCAACGGTAGGTCAGGAAATTGGGCGAACGGAGGCGCCGATCGCAGGAGTGACCCGTTCCATTCAGGCCCAAATAACTATGGTCAAAATTCGCAGAATGGGTATGGAAACACCAGAGGAGGTAGTCGTGGATACGACAATCGCGGAAGCTATCAACAAACCTCACGGCCACCCTATCAAGCTCCACCTCCACAACAGTATGGCGGTTATGGCGGCTATGGTACCCAGAACTATGGTGGACATAATTCAGGGAGGAGTGGACCTCCATCTAGAGGTGGAGCGCCGCCCAGCTATGGAGGTTATGGAGGCGGTGGGTACACCGGCGGTGGAGGCGGTGGATATGGGAACACCAATGGAGTTAATGGAGGAGCGGCCCAGCAAGGTAATGGTTATGGCGGCTATGGCGGATATGGGACAGGAAGCGGAGGCTATGGGGTTTATCCGGCCGCAAATAACGCTCTTGGGTACCAGGGAAATAGTCGAGGAGGTGCCCCATATGCTGCAAGTCGTGGACGGGGAAGGGGTTGGTGATCATACATACATACTACATATTTTCATGCTAATATTCAAACTGTACAAACATTGCCAGACGTGGCCACTATCTATGAATCCGGGGTTCCAGCATTTATTGATATCTGTGACAACTAATAGATAGCTAGTACATGATGTGACATCCAAACATGAACGGTAGTGTAAATCCAAAGAGTATATCGGGTATGTTTCTCCACAGTCAAGAGCCTTATTAGCATTTCGGCAATCAATAGCGACCTCCGTAGCGACTTCCTGAAGAGTATCCACTACTTCCTCCGTAGCCACTCGCGGCTACATTGGTCGGCACATTTGTCATATAAAGGGCATATTTACGGGCCCTTATTTTTTCTCGACGTTTGCGGTGTCTTTCCTGGCGCCTTCTTCTCCTTTCAGCTTCACGAGCAATCTTTGCCTCTTTGCGGCGACGCCCTTCCTCAAATATTGCTGCCATTTGCTGTTGAGGGTCGCCATAACCAGGATGTTGATATCTCCCTCCGCCGTATTCAAGATCTGAATCCGAATCATCGTCGATGCTTTCCTCTTCAGACGATATGTAGTCATCAGGCTCTTCAAGGTAAGGCAAGGTCCCCTCAATGAGACCCGCATGGCGACCCGTGCGTCGTTCCTTCCCTCTGAAAAGAACGAGCTCTACGCCACGTACCCAGAAGAAAGATTCGTTCCATAAGTTGACAAGATCTACAACAATAGTTGAGCGCTTTGGCATCACTCCACCCTGCTCGGGCTCGGGAATAGGCAGCTTCCCCGCCCATGCGAGAGCCATATCCTGTAAGTATCACGGCTCAACTCGCTTTTGGAGGATAGGCACAAGTCATACGTACATGCATTAGCCGACGCCAGTCTTCCTCGAAAACATCATGAGTCATGAGCACACCTGGCATCCTTGGAACCTCGGACCAGAACTTTTCCATATCCTGAATTTTTATGATGTCGAAAGGCGTGAAGGGATGGGAACCATTGACGGGACGCGAGAATCCTTCGGGAGCAACTAGCTGTTGAGGCGGTGCACCTCGATCTGCGGCGGGCGGGGCACTGACAGACATATTTGGAGAGGAACGCGACTGTGACAATCCCACCGCGCTCGAATTGTAAGGACCGGGAGGAACGGGGGAAGGGCCACCTGGTATGGGAGTCATCCTTGCGCGGTCTTGGGGAAGAATAGGCTGCCCTTCCATGACGTGACCGGCAGGGTAAACGGCGCGAGGGACGCCTGCAGATGGCGTTGTTGAACGAGGAAGGGGGTCAGTGGCACGATAGGACGGATTTCCAGGCGGGACGAACGGAACTTCAGCAGGACGGGAGTTAGGAGAGGTGCTAGGTTGATATCCCGCGGCAAAGTAGGGTCCGGTATTACTATAAGCCCCAAACGCGGCTGCCGCGCCGTAAGGACCCTCAGAGCGACTTCCTGGACGTACACCGGGATGAGGGCTGCGGGGCCTATCGCTAACTTCATTGGCAGTGTACGTTTGTGGACGAGGAGCATGTGTTTTCATTTCTTTTTCACCAGTGTATTCTTTGCCTCGATCACGGAGATCGAGGTTTCCCATCTGACGATCAAGATCGGAATAAGCGCTGTATACACTATAAGGGCTTCGATGATATTGAGTACCAGAGCCGACCGATCCGGAGGTAGAGAATGAACTTGGAGGCACAGATGCACTGAAGCTCTTGCGAAGTTCGCGATTTTGTGCATCCAGTTCTCGAGCATTGAGAAGATCGTTGTCTAGGTCTTGCATACGTTTGGCTCCAGCTTCGCCCTGTCGTCGCCTATGTATTGAAAGTCAATGTTGATTCGGGATTTCTTTGGACAAGTATCAACGTACCAATCATCTCCGGATTTGCGATTTAATATGGCTACGAGTTCCTATAGAATTTTCTTTGTCAACGAAGGGCATAGGAATTTAAATAAAAGAAGGCTGACCCTGCTGGCTGGTTGTACTCCAGTTGGCAGGGTCTCGGTGACTTCAACAGGTACCCATTGCATACCATTCACGACATTGTTCGAAATAGTATAACTAAGACGATCGGGTGAATCGAAAAGATCAACTTTGCCCTTTTGACCAGTTTACATCAACTGACCTGGCTGGGACTGCTCTGAAGTAAGGTCAGTATGGATCGCTGAAATGATCAGCACGATCGAACACATACTTGAATACATGGTATAGAAGCTGTCCTTCCTTCCCAGCCGATGTCATATATGCGAGGGATCCATCGGTAGGAAATTGTCCAGTAGAAGAGGTCTGCCGATAGTCTCTGTGTTGGTTCGCTGGCGGTTGGTAATACGGTGAGGTAGGTCGGTAGGGCGATGCAGCTCGCTGCATGATTGGATAGGAGAAGCGGCACTTAAGCACTAGGCTTGAACGTTGAACCTCTCAAAGCCCTTGACCCAGCAGAACAAGGAAACATCGAATACGATCAAGATAAGATTACTATTGACAGGCGTGTGGGAATTCTATGCCTAAAACATGTAAGTACAAGTAGGTATAATCATCCAAATCTCCAGTACAACAATATAATTACAAGCAACCCAACTGCTCCCAGCGGTGCGTATTGTCGTATCATGGCGTTAAAATTTATGTTTCGTGCCGCTTTCCGGTACTTCTCGGATTCAGACTTCAGTGACGTTGACAAATGCGACATACCTATAATTCTTCGGTCAACCAGGAGAACAGAAATTAAGAATACACGTACGGTCAAGCGAGTCTCCGCGCCACAGAAGCTCTTCCATGTTTTTGGTCATGATCCTCGTCACGTCATGTAGGTCGTCATTGAGTTTGTCAAGGCTAGACGTCGCTGTCGCCGTCCGTGTATCACGGTAGAGTCGCGCAGTCTTTGACATAAATGTGTCTGCGGAACAGTAAGACCAAGAGGGTCAGGGCCGATGAAAGTAGGTGGTGACGAACCGAAACCGACAAAGGCGTATGGTTTGCGAACCGACTCAACCTTCGGGCCATACGTTGTGGCAAACTCCTTCGACAACTCATCTAGGTACGAGAATGCAAGTTTACGAGGATATGATTTGTCTGCTATTGTGAGGAATACGACATTTTCTGATATGAGGTAACTGGAGCGCAGCGGAGATAGTTCAGCGTAAACCGAGGCCAGAACTGTGAGGCACAAACTGTAATGTATATTGACCGCTTTCAATCGAACACCGAGGCTCAGCATTGGGGGTAATACGTCGGAAAATGAGCTTGGCTTGCTGTTTGTGTTCCTGAAGGGATTGCTCTGTCTGAACGACACGTCAGATTATATGGCCCTGACTCTGACGCCAATGCCACCACACCTGTTCGTCGTCTACGCTGGCAGCAAGAGGCAAGGCATCTGAAGCTCTGACGATGATCGTTGACCGAACCATGAATGAATGATATGCGGGATGGCGGTCTGTTTTCAGAGCGTATGCACACACGTGCTTCTATGCGTGGTCAGTTAATAATAAAAGAAATTCCATGATTCCAGCTAGCTCGCGTAAGATCCGTTTATGGCATTCCACTAGAGAGACATATGTTTATGGACAGCTGCTTTAAATCACAGCAAAGCGGCTCCTCTTCCAATCACTGACCATCACCATGTCCTTCTCCAAACTTTTTGACGTCGATACGCAGGTCCGTCGGTCCCATCTAACCAAACCCTCGCATAATTAGATCGACCCTTCATCTAGCTCACTTTCTATGGTGCTTACCACTCTAACAAGATTAATGTACTCATACACATCGTGTTTGTGCCCGTACTGCTATGGTATATCCTACTTGCCCCGCAGATCTTTTCAACCACTGACGCCATTATCCTACAGGACGTTTCAAGTTATGGCGACCGATTTACCAGTTCCGTCCTTCGTGCCTGGAATTCATTATCAAATTAACGACTTCTTGCGCTTCGACCTCAACTGGTCTGCCATCCATGCGGGACTATATATTGCTTATTATTTCATCCTCGAGCCTACCGCCGCTGTATGCTATAAATTTCTTCATCGCCGTTACCCCTTTACCAGCCCCTTTGTAGATTCTCTACGCGCCTCAGCTGACTTTGTCGCTTTTGACGTCTACCGCCTTCTACGCTTCAGGCCCCAATCACTGGAATATAGCCGTCCTCGTCCATATCTGCTCTTGGATTGCCCAATTCCTTGGGCATGGCCTCGCAGAAAAACGCGCCCCTGCGCTTCTGGATAATCTTGTGGGTGGTACGCACACATCGCCACCTGTCTTGAAGATTTACATCTGATAATGGCATTCACAGCTGTTGTACTCGCACCTTTCTTCGTTCATTTGGAGATCCTCTTCGCGCTTGGCTACAAGCCTGGGATGCATAAACGCATCAATAATGAGATCGGTAAAGAAATTACGAAGCTCCGGAAGGCGCAAGGCGACAAGAAACGGGCAGAAGCGGCGAAGTTGTCTTGAAAATTAAACCGCACCTTGCCGCATCTCGGTCCCTGTAGGCCAATTCATCTTGATCTAGATACTTTCTCTTGAATCATTCCACGGTGTCATTCACAACTGTTGCTATAGCTGCCTCGGGCAATGGTGAATATATTCTCACGATATATTCATAAGCATGACCCCGTTCTTTAGAACAGGATAATTGCGGACAGATTCAGTTATTTTTTGTTCATGGTGAAAAGATGTTATTACAACTAACTAGTGAGGATCAGAACACGAGGATTATTTAGTCAGACTTTCGGGTGGGGGGAGCAGTGGTTCTCCGATCGGCGTGACGTAGGCAGACGTGAGGCCTCCATCAACCTTGAAGTCAGTGCCCTGGGCGCGGGGGAAAATGTCAGATACTCGTTCTAGCCGTGAAAGAGGTCTAGACGTACTGTCATGTAACTGCTATCATCGCTGGCAACTGCACAAATGATCAACCACGATTTGTCGAGAGCGATCTAGAATACGGGACACTCACGGAAGAGAGCAGCTTTGGCGAGCTCGATAGCCTCTCCGAATCGGCCCATGGGCAAGTGGACCAGTCTACGCTGACGCTTCTCCTCGGTGTTGAGGAAATCCATTAGGAGAGCTAGACAAAATTAGAGGCGAAACGAAATTAGAAGACGCGCCGTATGGTAACTTACGAGTTTTCAGTGGTCCCCTGAATATGACAGAAAAGTGTGAGAAGTGTTCCAGGAGATCGCATTCCATTACTCACGGGCAGAGTGAGTTGACACGAATGCCTTCTCTGGCATGGACCATCGCAAGTTCGCGGGTCATCGCGAGAACGCCACCCTATGAAGGAGCGATTGGAAGGTGTCACATTCGTATTATGATGCTGAACGTACTTTGGAAGCGGTATCTGCCGAGTAATGGGACGGTTTGCGTCAGCTGATTTTCTAGCAAATGACAATGAGAAAAATGCACATGCTAGTTGAGGAGTCGCGGCTCCCATTATCGCCACGAAGCTCGCGGTGTTGATAATGCTTCCTCCAGTGCGGAGTCCCTTAGACTCATCCGTTGGATTATTGCGCATGGCAAGTATGGCATACTTGCATCCCCACCAGACGCCCTTGAGGTTGATCTGCATAGTGAGGTCCCAGATGCGCTCTTCTGTGTTAAGAGCGTTATCATCTTCAGGGTGCATAATTCCTGCGAACGATATCAATCTATCAGTCACAAGGTAACTTCTATGACGTGCATTCCAACTGACCGGCGTTGTTAAACTGCACAAGATTCCATTAATTATCAGATACAGGAGACCATGCCGACAGAGCCTCACCATGATATCCAGGCGACCAAACTCTTTGACCGCGGCATCGACAGCATTTTTAACATCCTCTTCCTTACCGACATCGGCCTTAATCGCGATGGCCTTGACATTATGATACCGTTGATTGATCAGTGCTGCGCCAGCCTGTGCAGCTTCAAACTTGATATCGACAAGAAGAACATTCGCGCCCTCTTGGGCAAACAGGATCGAGGATTCCAGCCCGATTCCTCTGAGCAGATCACATCAGAATCAAGATTCTTCTGTGACCAGATCAGTTACTCACGATCCACCACCAGTAATTAGTGCGACCTGTAGGCACGCGATAAGTTATTGACATTCCTTGCATCGAATGGAAATCATTACGCGCTTTGTTCTGTAACCTTCCTGGCATCGTTGTATGGGTAGTTGTGGGAAGCTTAAGTTAGATAAGATAAATGAGCCTATCGAGCGGCTGACGCGTGACGGGCCGAAATTCCGTGATTACAGCATCTAACACGGACACGGTGAGATGCGCCAATAAGTAGTTCGCGCCCACAAGTAGTTCAGACAAAAAGAACAAATCAGTATATATACGAGTAATACACCTTTTAATCTCTCAAAGACATAGGAAAGTCGTCGGGATAGCTTCCGTCTCCAATTCCAAACATCTCACGGAATTCTTTGATCGCATCTGGTAAAGAGCTTGAATATGCCATGGTGATGGGCTCCTGCGATGGGGATGACACAGAGTCCTGCGTATTTGTCAAGGCAGTGTCTACTTGATCAGGAGAAAACATGTTATCGCCTTCATCTCCGGAATCTTCTTCCGTGACAGAGCCTGGTTCTTCGTCCTTCAGAGGTAGGTCATAATAACTCTCAGGAGTTTCTTCCACAAGGGTTTGTGTTGATGTCGATGACCCCTCCGAGATAGGGAAAGGGGCTGTAGGTTCCGTGGACAAGTGAAACTGAGATGAAGATCTGTGCGTCATCCAGTCATTTGCCATTGATCAGAAACCCAGTAGACGTACTCAGCGATTAGGAGGCTGTTGTTTATCACAGGAAGAGCATGTGGTCGATCATCAGTCAAGTTGCCCATCACGTCAAGCTCTTTCTCGAGCTGACTCTGAGAGCTCGGAACAATTTCGTCAGAATGCGTCGGGTCTTCAGGTATTGAGGAAGACGAAGAGCAAGACACTTTTCTTCTATTCTTTCGAGGAGAAACGTGGAAAGGTAATACCAGCTGACTTTGGGACGATAGGACGTATTCTTCGCCATCATGAAATTCAATGAGGGAGGTCTCCAATTGGTCTATGACAGGCGAATAGGGCACTGAAGACAACTGCTTCCCTTTTGAACACAAAGTCTGACTCGTATCCTCGTCATTTGTCATATGTAACAGTCCAGTTGTGACTCTGTTCCGTAGTCGAGGTACAAGGAAGATCGATGAACGCCGAGATGTAAATGGCTCGAGATCCTCGGACAAAAGTGATATAGACTCGAAGCAGCCGTCTGCTTGTGACTGCGATGATGGTACCAACTTATGAGATAGAAGCGGTGACAGCGACTCATCGCGACCATAATCATCACATTTCCCTTCCTCAACGGTCATCGATCCTTCGTATTGGGAATAGATAGTTGATATCTGGGACGTTTCAGGTGATGAGAACTCTCTCAAAGGGCTTAGTGATCGTACGCGACTTCGAGGTGACTTCTGAGCTTGATAACAGGGGGGACGACGGGGCATTGTGGCGGGAGTTGGAAGATCGGCTGTCTTTTGCGGTATCAAGTGTGATGGTTCTACAGAAAACTCAGGGGACTGTGGACGCGGCGGCGTTCTTGCTGATTGGTCTGTATGAGGGACAAGGAACGACCGCGTCATCTGCGCTGAAGCCGGTCGTTTAACTGTGAGAGGGGTCGGAAGAGGATCGACATGTCGAGCGATGGGTGTCTTTCTGGAAGAGACGCGTAATAACGCGTCGACTGGGGATAGTGTAGCAGCAGAACTACATCCAGAAGATCTCGAAGACTCGCCCCGTTTCAGACTTGACGTCTTCTCGACTTGACGAGAAGGTCCACCGCTTCCCTTAGTATGTCCATCATCCGAGAAAAAAAGTTTCTGCTGCATTTTTGGCTTCTTGTCGCTGGGGGTGGGACATCGGTTTGCTTCCGTGTCCTCTCGAAGTCGTTTACGTTTACGTGGTTTTTTCTCCTTTGAGCTGACACGATGAAAAAAGTTTGTTATGGGTTCATCGTATAGGAATGACATTCTGGCTCTGTTGAGCTGCAAGTAGTGGGTAAAGTTAAAAGGAGGTTTTGACAGGTCGAGTTGTCCGAATTTGGGCCGAGCGGAGTTGACGCGTGTCTGATGCGTATTATTTGAGTACTTTCTTTGTTCCTTGCCTTGAACATGGGCTGAATGCCTATCAGCGCGAAAGGGGAAAGAAGAAGTCATGATGGTGTCTCTTTATGAAAGCTGAAGCGTTTTGTCATGTCAGCCATTTTTTTTCTATGGACGTGAAATTCGATTATAGGTGGCTCGTAATGTTTCGACTTCAGCAGGCGATATCCTTGGTGAGTTGGAATGGATCGTTACGATTGGAGGGTTTAGGACTGAGGAATTGATCTTACTTATGGGGGGCGAGGCCTAACCCAGACAAGTATTTCCGCTTTGAACTCGATGTTGTTTCATCTTTTTCCTCTGCCTGCATCGTCATGCCGTTATGGATAGTTCGTTCGATACACTTTAATGTCAAGAAATGAATCAAGAACACATTAAGCGAGACATACGCGCTCATACCATGACGATCAGTTCTTTACAAAAACAGTTTACTAGACCACAGGCTGCTACGTCGTGAAGACACTCACACCATCGCAGGAACTGGAATAAAAAATGGATATTTCTCGCCGATCATAATACAAGTATTCTCCTTCACAGAGCTCCATCACCCTGCCATCTGAACATCCTCATCTGCCGTCGCTGCAGGCGTCGGCGCAGCAGGTGCGGCAACAGTGTCTTTCGGAACCATAGTGTCAAGGAACGGCTGGATGATCTCGCCCTCAAGGATACGGAACGGGCCACCTGGAGGAACGCTCTTTTCATGTACACTGGCTGAACCGACAAGTCCAATTGAGGTATTGTTGATCGTAAGTTCTTTGTCTTGCTGCAGCGTTTCACGTAGCGCGTGCAGACCGTGGCGGATGAGGTCCTCAAGGGACGCTGAGATACGATCGATGAGCCGAGATCGGCGAGGAAAAACAAATGAACACACCATCTGCAAAGCTTTCGTAGTGTTTTTCCAGATATGTCTTTGCGCTCTGGCTCCGCGCACCGATCGACATGGCATAGTATTCGTACGAGTTTCCTGATGGTGAGAACTCGTAGAGATGAGGGCCAGTTTGGTCTTGTCCAACGACGAGGAAGCCCACGCCATATGGACGACGGCCGTACTCCTGTGTGTTCACCTGTGCCTCTATAAATACAGGATAACATTAGCTGAGAACCACAAAAGACAGGCTACGGTACAGACTGTCGGCAATTGCAGACACTAGACGGTTTACAGGCACGGGGCGGTTAAAAACCATTTTTGAAGACATGGCTTGTTGACGCATAAAGTTGCTGCGATGATTGTTCAGATCGAGTCTTGTTCCTACATGAAATACAGGACTTACCTAAGAACACGAGCATCGGATGTAAGACCTGCAATTGCAATTCCAACATGGTCATCTATTCGGAACATCTTCTGCTGGTACGAAGCCAATTCTCCCGTCGATCGCTGTACGTTTATGGGTAGTCCTCGATTAATACAAGGGAATTTCCAGGTGATAGAACACACCTTCAGAGCCAGAAGTACGGAATGTGTCTTTGAACGGAGGCCCACGGCAGCTGATCCCTGCTTCACTGCTTCGAGAGCATATTCGACTTGATGCAGTCGTCCTTGTGGCGAGAAGACGGTGTTGTCAGAATCGTAAGTATTTCTAAACTGTAGATACACAGCGTAGGCACGTAAGTTCAGTTTATCGAGACGGAGGGAAGACTGCGTACCATGATTGCTGGATGAGGAGGGAAGATTGAACGATCTCTTTGAGGTGACGCGTCGTGCTATGCTCGGCGTTACCCGCGCGTGACCTCGCCTAGATCGCTCACGTTTTGTGTAAGCCTCTAGAAGAATTTGAAACCGTTGTCCTTCGTGCACACTACATCGGTACCACGACAAACCTGTCTAATTTCCGGATAGGTAGGAAACGGTGAAAATTCTGACTTGCACTGGCAGATCACGTTTTGTATCACACTGATATGGTTTCAACATTATTGTATGCACGGCTATTCGTCGCATAGAGCTGAAGGCTCAACAGATCTTGACTAGCTTGGCCTCCCCAAGTTTTGTCCAGATCAAGCCGAACTGTACCTTCTATGATTTTCTCCCACTCAACAACCATCCCAAGCTCCCGACGGCAAGTTATGCATCAAATATTGATCTGAGGCCCAGAAGCGGCTTAGCTGTCTCAAATGGATGAAGACGCATATGTCCAGCTTAGGAAGGACCATCGCAAGGTGCAAGCACCCACGGAAACCAGGTATCTGCCTGAGGATTAATAGGATTCCATCGAAAATATACGGCAACGACATGGGTGTTTGTTGCGCGCCGTATGTGGAACTGTGCGATAACGCATTTCGGGACTCGCGCACGCACTGTGCATAATTCAGTACTTATGAGTGTCCTTATGTACGTACATCTAGCTCACGTTGTTGGTTAGATGTTTCCTTACACCAAACATGAGAAATCGTGAATGGCAGTTTACGCGCAACGCCTACGAATACACATGTGCATACAGGTGAACCAAGGGTCGATGGCGTAGTTGGTTATCGCATCTGTCTAACACACAGAAGGTCCTCAGTTCGAGCCTGGGTCGACTCATCAATGAAGATTTTTTTATGTGCTAACACGCTAGTTTTCACGAGCAGCTCAAAACACCCGAAAAATATGAACCTCCCAGAGAGTTTCTACTTTGACGCCTTTCAACTCAAGCTCACCTGGAGAAACTTTCGATATAGGTCAGGGTTGTCTCAAAACCATCATGTTAAGAAGAGGTTCCTTTTTATGTATGCCACTTGACCCAAGTTGTTTAGCCCCTATTACTGATACCCACCGCTTATGCCTGGCAATCTCAACTAACCACACGGGGTCGATGGCGTAGTTGGTTATCGCATCTGTCTAACACACAGAAGGTCCTCAGTTCGAGCCTGGGTCGACTCATCA
>JABFYK010000024.1:0-58470 GCA_018849495.1 Termitomyces sp. T123_Mx157
TGATGATCAAAGGTCCAATCCAACATGCTTGACTGATTGACCTTGGGACTTGTTGATTGTCATAGCAAAGGCCAATCGGACTGGGAATTGTCTCCTGCGCAATGGGATTGGCAAATCTTCTTCAGAAACATCCATGTTAATCCTTGGAATCAAAACAACCGATCCTGCAAACTTGGCATCTCCACTAATGATCCGGCATTGAAGAACCCTGGTGCTGATGTGAGTCACAATCATTCTTGTCTCCTTTGAGTCCTAGCTTGTTGCCTTTGACTCTCAGGAGTAGTAGGAGTATTTGAAGATTGCCTGAAACATCAAGTTAAGCATTTTAATAGCCAAAAACCATTAAAATCCACTTGCATGATAGCTCAATATGGTAAAGGATTCACTAAAGCTGAATGTGTCAACATTAACCAATTGAAATACATACTTTGTCATGTGGGCTCCTTTCCACAAAGTCGGAAACACCCGATGTTTGGTCATATTGTGTCATGAAACACATGAGGCGTGAAAAACAGTGTCCACTAAATCGTGTTTGGCCTTTCCGAGACCTGTGAGGCATGTGACACCATGCACAGATGGCCAAAAGATGGAATATATGTATTGAAACTGTCTACTGTAATTTGTTTCAAAAAAAACCTCCTCAAAAGACAAAAAACAGCCAACTTATTCTGCAATTACCCTAAAAGGAAGGTTCTTGGTCAGCGCTGACAAATTTTAGTCATCCAAAGTCGTCGCATAGGCGCAGCCACATTTCCCACGTCCGTCGTCGCATAATATATAGAGATTTATTTATAAGTACATGGGCATAGGAAGAAAATCTCGCGCATTTGCAGTAGACAAGCTCGTCACAGAAATGTTCTTCAATCACTCACGAAGACACCACTCGGGTTTCTAGTTGAAATGCCATTCAAATGCTTTTGAGAAATAAATTACGTCGGTTAGTAAACAATACACTACGAATACATGATGATAGTCTAGCGCGCCCTTCGAGAGCTACGAGTGGTATATACGTTCCGAGCGTCCGAAAGAGTGTCTGTAGACGGGGCCCTTTTGTATCCCATTTTTGAAGCAGGCCGTGTCACAGGCAAAGGTGCAACTGGCACCACTGGTGGTGGTGGCACATTTTCAACCTCTATATCAGGTGTCAGGTCCAATGGGTTGCTTTCCTCATCTTCATGAACTTCGTCTTCAGGCAGAGTCATATGCTCAGCGAGAAACGTTTCGCTGCCCTCAGTTGATATCATCTCCCCTCTCCATGCTTTCAGAATTGTATCGCGCGGTTTTGTCAAATCCCATTCATCGACGTAGTCCCAGGTACATTTCCTTGGTGTTTGACCTATTGACTTGTCCTCTTGAGCGCCATGCTCGGATACAACTTCTATTGAAGTTTGAAGAGTTGAGAGGTTCTCGACCGCAGCGTTACGATATGACTCTGTCACTGTGTCAAGTTCAGACATCTATAGAAACATCAGCCAAAGTCTAGATATTCCTGAAAATAAAGTCAAACCCCAGAAGTCAGACGTCTGGCGAAAGCCTCGAGATTGGTAGATGAAGAAGCAGCGTCTTCCTGCATATGGCGACATTGTGACCGAATAGTTTCGCCTAAGGAACTTGTTGCCTCGATTCTGGCACGCTTGGCTCGTGAATGTTGATCGAACGCTGTTGCGATAATTATCAATAAAGACGATCACTCTCTGGTGATCTGCTTACCAGTGGAACACGAAATCGATATAGCGTCTGCTCGTGCTTGCGTTTGCGTCGAATACGACAATATTGAACCAGAAACAGCATTTTCAAGTTCTCGGATGTCGCCAGTGAAAGCTGCCTTCGTAGTGTTGATCGCCTAGATAGTGATCGATCAATCAAGGAGACAGAATTTTCAAAATGACACTAACCTTGAAGGCGCCATCTATTGTTCTTTTGCCCTCACGCCGTCTTTGTTCCAGTTGTTTGCCCAGTTTAACCCCGACACTTTCCATTTTCTCCATGGATTCCCCGTGATTCTTCAAAAACTCCTTGATCTCCTCCTCTGCCTGGTAATTGGATTCCAGGACAACATTAGCCGCTTCCCGCAAACTCCGATCCCTTTCAGCTGTGAATTCGCCCAGGAGATTGGATACACGCCGTATCAAGTCATCCTTTGCTTTGTCGCCCTTAGCTCTTTCTGTATTCAGCATTCTGATCAATGCCTCATTCTGGTACTTGAGCCTGCTAATCTCCTCCTGCGAAACATTGGCAGCCATTTCTTTGGTATTCTGAATATTTTCATGCTCAGTGGTGATGTAGTCGACTGCAGATCCTACGACACTCTCGGCTAGAGTGAGCATTGAAGTCAACGCGTCCTCGACAGATTTGAAGGCTGCAAGGGCCGCGGAATCCAGATTATGGCAAGCTTCTCTACACGTCTGTGTCAAGGTTTTACCCCAAGCGCCAAAGCCATCCTTGAAGGTTTCGTGGACCTCCTTCAGTACTTGATGTACGTCCTCTAGCGCCTCTGCTTCCGAGGTATCTTTGGCTTGAATAAGGTCAAGTGCCCCTGTTAGGCGTTGCATCTGTTCATCAAGTGCGGCGGAAGTAGCAGCCAGGGTTTCTTGTTCTTTTTCTTCAAAATCGTCAACCTCAGCGCCGAGCATTGTAATGCTTTGAGACGAAAATTCGGCAAACTCGACCAGCTTTTGAGATAACGTCTCGCTTGTCCTCGAGAGGATTGCTCCCTGAGTCAACACAGCCTGTGAGTTTGAGTTCAGTACCGCCGTCTTGCGCTCTGTAGACATATGAGAGGATGCTAGACGAGAAAACGGTATCACAACGTGCCAAGCTTCTCAAACAAAGACGCAAGGTCCTTCACACTACGATTTACAATCTTCTTGAGGCCAGACGCCACTCGGTCAAGAGCGACCTCAGTATCCTGGTGTGCCTGCCGCACAACAACTTCCTCCTCCAGCGCCCCCTTGACAACAATGAGCTCTTCTTTCTTTTTCTCTAGAGTGGATTCAGCAGTCTCCAACTTCCTCCGAGTGTCTTTCAGCTCTCCTTCTCGAATCTTGAGCAAGCCTATGCTCTGCTCGAACTCATCTCGAACTGCTCGCATCTGACCCTCAACTATTTGGACTTGCTTGCGGGCCTCCTCGAGTTCAGTCTTATGCAATTCCTGTTCTGCGGTCATCTGATTCCATGTCTCTTCCGAGAAGAAAATACCGTTCTTTTCCCGTGCTGCTACCAAATCGGCTTTGAGACATTCGATTTCAGCGACGTAGTCTTTAATAAGGGAGTTACGAGTTGTGCGTTGATTGAGTTCTGGCTTGTTCTTGATAGATTTAGCGCGGATGGCATAGTCAAGGGTCGATAGAGTCTCTTCGATATTGGAACGTGCAGGAGATATCGTTGCGATGATACAGGTTTTCGTCCGGCCACCCAAGGAATCTTGCAAAAGGCGAGTAAGCTTCGATTCCCTGAGGGAAAAGAAAGGTTAGAGAAGATGAGATTTGTCAACTAGCTTATCATTTATACCTGTAGGGTATGTGTGAAGCCTTGTCCACGAGCGCGTTGATAACACGACCAAGAGTTAGAAGACTCTGGTTGATCATACCAGCCTCCCTGGCTCGTTTATTCTCTGCTCCTGACCGACCAATGTTCTCCGAACCAGCCAAATCAACAAGATTGAGCTTTCCAACCTTCAAAAGGTCTTCTCTGACGATGGAGGGTTCCTTTACGTGAACAGTGATAGAAAAAACCGAGTGTGAGCGACTAGAATGGTCATTGAACTTTGTTGCCGCTATTTGCCTCCGGTGGCTTCCTTTCCTCAACAAAGCCAAGGCAGCTTGAGAGTCCTTCACAACATGCTCTTCAAGGCCTTGAATTGTGACGCCGCGCTTATTTGCATCATCGAAAATTTTTAATCCATTGTCGGGAGCCTTGCTGGCATCCTTACTTCCCATTCCCATTGGTTGAGTGGAGCCATTTGGGGCAGAGAGATCGCTTGCGAGAAGGTCGCGCAGTTCTTCATTGTACAGCTCGATATACGAGATTTTAACGCTAAAGTCAGCTTTGGATGTCTCGAGCTGATGAAAGAGCCGGAAAAGTACTCGGGGAATCATGCCAGCGTTTGCAGAAGGGTTACCCATCGGGGTTGGCTCCAGGTCGCCTTGCATTGTGTATCTAACAGGGATATAAGTATTGACAAATTTTTCTTCACATATACGTACGTTTTACCAGTCCCTGTCTGTCCATATGCAAAAAGAGTACAATTGTATCCCATAAGAACTTCTTTGAGCATCGGACTGACGACCTCATGGTATATCATTGCCTGGTCTGCCTCGGGCCCAAAGACCAAGTCAAATGGATAAGTTCGGACTGGCGGCATTGTAACAAGTCCAAGACTGGAAACGGGTGCGGAGAGCTCGATAGACACGTCTTTGCTCTTCGCACCAGATGAAGTTACAATGATTGGGGAGTTGTCTTGTATCTCGCGTTCCGAACGCCCTCTACAACGAATCACGACCTGTATATTTGTCTCCGTTTCTTCTTGTGACGATGAGGACTTGAAATTTCGCTGGGTTACTGTTGCAAGGGAGGTTTGCAGTGTGTCTTCAGTGGTGCGTGGGGTTGGCGCAATAGCGGACATGACAGAGCGAGACCTTGGAAGGATATTTGATGGGGGTGGGGCGTTACTGTTCACGCGAATGCGCGACGAGGTCGTCCGGCGAGTAGTCATGGTAGACACGACCGAGTACGACGCCGACGTCGTTGAACCAACGACTTGAATGCACCAAGCATCTGTCAACAATAGATCGCGTCCAGTCACGTGACAACGTGATATTGTGGCGAATTTTACCGTCTAGTCACTCGTCGTGCGACCACGATGGGCAAACGAAAAAAGTCGTCCAGGAAGCCAGCGCCTGCTAGGCAAAAAGTGCCTCTCGGTTAGCCTTTCTGTTCCGTCTGCGGCATGTTTTCTGATTGCCCCACAGACACTGCATTCACTTGTTTATTCTGCCATCACGACAAGTCCGTCACAGTTAGGCTCGATAGGAAAGAAGGAGTTGCGTATCTCGCTTGTAGGGTCTGTGATCAACGATACCAAAGCAAAGTCAATCGTGAGTGGTCATGACGTCTCAGTTGCTCGATGGTCTAAAAATCGCAGACCTCACGGAACCTATCGACATCTATTCTGAGTGGATAGATGCTGCGGACGCTGCTCAAAGTGCTCAAGCTCCTCGTCGTCCAGCCGCATCAAGTAGCAGACCCATTCCTGCGCCGACTTCCGGAGAAGAAGACAGTGACGACGAGTAGCAGCTTGTTGCCTTTTAGCCTGTACTAGCATTTTATTTTGTACTTGATAGCGCATGTAGTAGTGTATTATGATAGCATCACGCCTTTGGGACATAAGTATACTTAGACTTCATCTGACGTGGATCAAGGAGCGCCTTCTTGAAGTTCTTCGAAGTTGGCGCGGTAACAACTGTAAACATCTCCGCTATCTCATCTTCACAAAGCACTACCGGCCCAACCCCACGTTTCACATTCCTGATACCCTTTCTTATCTCACCGTGCATCCTCTGGAGCGGAGTGTACTCCTCGATACCATAGACCGCCATCATGGCAAGTTCTACGAACATCAAAGTGGTCTGTCGGTACGGCGCGTAATCATCTCTTTGTTCAGGATATTTCCCGATCCTTTGCGTAACAGATTTCGACCGCCAAACGCGATAGAAGCTCGTGAAGGTGGCGAGATATGTGTTAGCTTCGACGATAACCTTCAGACCGTGCAGTTGCGCTCTGCTGCCGTTGGTTCCGGGCCAGAGAAGGACGGATTCACATTTGACAGGGTCTTTCCTATGGGTACAAAGCAGGCTGAGGTGTTTGACTACGGAGTTAAGGAGTAAGTTCTTATTATTGCTTGATTATCGGTTCCCCTCATCGGATTGACCCGCCACAGGATCGTCAAAGGTAATGGGGCCATTAGAATATCGACACTTGTTGGCTGTCGTCTTCAATTGCTCTACACTCTGACACAATGTTTCAGACGTTCTCGATGGTTACAATGGCACGGTATTCGCATATGGGCAGACTGGAAGTGGAAAGACCTTTACCATGATGGTCAAGTCGCATTGGTTGTTCCTGTTACCGACCTGTCTAAACTGATCATGTTTTCAGGGTGCCGATATTGATTCAGAAGAGCTCAAAGGAATCATACCTCGTATAACCGAGCAGATCTTCCAATCCATTGTCGAGAGTGATGCACACCTGGAATACCTCGTTAAGGTCTCGTACATGGAAATATACCTAGAACGGATTCGGGATTTGCTTGCCCGTATGTTTTGCATATGCATCGACGGTGTGACCATGTTGATCTCTTCCTTTCCTTTTGACAGCTCAAAACGATAACCTGCAAGTCCATGAAGAAAAGTCGAAGGGCGTCTACGTAAAGGGGCTATCCGACTACTATGTTAGCAGTGCTCGGGAAGTGTATGAGATTATGCGCACAGGAGGCGCGGCACGTATCGTTTCGTCGACCAGTAGGTCATTACTCGTGCTCTATCCGAGTCATCTCTAACAACTTCGAAGACATGAACGCAGAATCATCTCGGTCACATTCCATTTTTCTGATCACGATTCAACAGAGAAACACTGAAACGGGGGCTCAAAAAACCGGAAACCTCTATCTCGTCGATCTTGCAGGTTCAGAGAAGGTTGGGAAAACGGGTGCTTCTGGGCAGACACTTGAGGAGGCGAAGAAGATCAACAAATCACTTTCGGCCCTCGGAATGGTCATCAATGCTTTGACAGATGGAAAGGTTCGTCTTGTGTAGTTGTGAATCTTTAGCTGGATTGAAGTGTGATATTTGGATAGGCAAAGCACATCCCGTATCGTGATTCCAAGCTTACTCGTATTTTGCAAGAATCTCTTGGTGGAAACTCTCGGACAACGCTCATCATAAACTGCTCGCCGTCATCTTATAACGAGGCTGAGACCTTATCAACTCTTCGTTTTGGTATTCGGGCAAAGTCCATTAAGAACACTGCCCGTGTGAATGCAGAACTTTCTCCTCTGGAACTCAAGGGGCTTTTAGCCAAGGCGAATCTTGCGAACACAGGATATCAAAAGTATATCAGCGCACTTGAAGCTGAGCTGGCTATTTGGCGATCTGGAGGCAAAGTGGAAGAGTCTGAATGGGCTACTTCTGGTAAAGTCGCTGCTACGTCTTTGAGCGTTGCTCCAAGAAGGGCACCTACATCGCCCACACCATCCACGCCGCTGAGCATGTCTCGTAGCTTGACACCGGTCAATCCTGCCATTGAAAGTCTCAGAGGGGACCTAGAGAGCCGCCCCCAGACACCAACTGTGATTGGTCTAGAAAAGGATGAGAGGGAGGAGTTCTTGAGACGAGAAAATGAACTTAGCGATCAGCTTGCGGAGAAAGAGTCGTCTCTTAACACTGCCGAGAAGCTTGTGAAAGAGCTGAGGGACGAACTAGCATTCTTGAAGGAACAGGAGGCCTCTGTCAACAAGGTTTGTTGTCTAGAATTGGGTTGCAAATCGCTGATCGTTATTCAAAAATTATAGGACAACAAGACCATGTCTAGCCAACTAAACGAGCTCAGACTCCAAGTCGAGAGACTCAATTATGACAACAAAGAAGGCAGCATTACCATTGATATCCTTAAAGAGCAGAATCAGGACGCAAAGAGTGAATTAGAGGAGCTCAAGAAGCAGATCCTTGAGCTTAAGGCCATGCAAAAAGACGCCACTGCAGAGGACAAGGAAAAACGCAAGCAAGAGAAGATGGCGATGATGATGGCGAAATTCGATACGGTTCGTTGCTCTAGTTTATTTGCCACTTTTGTCACTTCTCAAGCCGCTCTTTCCATACCGATATCCAGCAGGGTGCCTTCTCCGAAAAGGACGAGCAATTACGACAGATTCTCACCAAGTTAGACAATATAGATACTGCAGAGGTACTGACCCCAGAAGACCTGACCGTCATTCGGCGACAACTGTCCGAGAGTCAGAGTGTTATCAGGGAAACCGTTGATAGGCTCAGACAAAGTCAGGAAGAGAGCGAAATGGCAACCCGTAGACGTGATGAATTGGAAGCAAGGGTGGTGGCACTCGAGACGGAATACGAAGAACTCTTGGGTAAGTTTTTTTTTTACTCGGGGTGAACTCTATGGCAAAGCACCTCAACTCCGTTTGTTCATATCCTTTTATAGAGAAGACGATACATGACGAGGAAACTAGCGATGTTGACTTGGCTGAGTCCATGGCAGAACTCAAGGTTTGTTATTCTCTTTTCGTCTGAGAAGGGTTCTTTTGCAACTGTGTTCTCGTTTAGGCTAAACTTGAGGCTCAATACGCTGCTAAGCGAGATGCCCATCTGAGCGAAGTCCAAGATCTCAAGCAACAGCTTGAACTGAAGGGCAATGAGGTTCGCAGCCTCAACGCCTCCATTGACAGCCTGAAGAGCGTGAATGAGGAGCTCAAGGTAAGAATCTAGACTCAAGATTAGCTTTGTGATATTGATTATCTTAACTACTAAGCGCGCGTTTGCTGTGACATCAGCCGGTATCGAGGGTGGCAAGAACCTGGCGGAAAGCGCACAGGACCTTGAGCGGACGAGGAAGGCTATTAATGTGCAACTAGCAGAGTTTGACGGTGTGAAGAAGTCTCTCATGCGAGATTTGCAGAACCGCTGCGAGAAGGTATGTCGGCTGTAGAATCGGGCTTGGGGTTTTGAGTTGTGCATATTGAACTTATGAACAGGTTGTTGAGCTGGAGATCCAGCTCGATGAGATGAAAGAGCAGTACAATAACGTGATCCGTAACAGCAACAGCAAGGCGCAGCAAAAGAAGATGGCTTTTCTGGAGCGGAACCTTGAGCAGCTAACTCTGGTGCAGAAACAGGTGAGGACCAAGGTATTATGTCAAAGGACTTGCTGAAAACGCGTTTTCCTGTAAAGCTTGTTGACCAGAACTCGAGTCTGAAGAAGGAAGCGGGAATTGCTGAGCGGAAGTTGCTTGCGCGCAACGAGCGGATACAAAATTTGGAAGCGTTGTTGCAGGATGCTGACCGCCGGCTGTCTATCCAGAACCAGAAATTCGAGGCCCAGCTGCAAGCGGTTAAAGAACGTCTCGATCAGGCTCGAGGTGAGGTGCAGTAATTTTCGTGCTATTCGGAAAGTAAATTAATACATGGTGGACAAGCGCAAAAAGCGGCGAACGGGACGACACTCAGCTTTGGGCGGATTGCGAAGCCGTTACGTGGGGGGGGAGGGACGACCGCGGCTGGGGCGACGCCGGCGGCGATCGGTGGAGGGATCGGTGCGGGGAATCCGGCGCTGGCACGCCTACAGAGTGACGAAGGGTAAGTGATTCTTGAATTGATGTACGGGGAACGCAGATCTGATCGACAGAATTGCAGATCATGTAAGTGGCCGCGGCTTGTGTGTTTTGTTCCTGCTAACACGGTGCAGCGAAACGAGCATCGTGGTTCTTCAATTCTCGGTCATGAGCAGAGGGTCGTCGCAAATTTGTACTATCTACATATCAGTCGCAATGGCATAATAATTCGGTTACGTCATCGACGGGGACCTGAGGACTAAACCCAATTGATCGGGCTGAAACACGGGAGAATAAATTTATCTTGTCGTGGAGAAAAAATTGCCTCCGTTCGAACACGATGGGGCTGCGCGTCCTCTAGTTCGCCGGCCATTCTCGTACTTCTAGCCCTCCGCGTCCTAGTTCGCCTCACTTTCCTTCATTGTTCATTACACGTAGCCGAGCATATCGCGTCCTCTTTTCAGTCTCAAACATTGACCCCTTCCGTTTGCTCTTTTCTTCCATTGTCCGTCCCAGCATTAATACTTTTCTCTTGTCTGTCTTTCTTTCTGCCCCGTCCAATTCCATGTCTGCACATTCCTCTCGCATCCCTTCCGGCTCTTCTTCCCAGTCTGTTGCCCGTTCTCCTATGGGGTCCCCGCGTCATGTACCGTCTTTTCTGCCCCCCAACTTCCTGTCCGTGACCTCCCCTTTCACAGAGTACTCTTCGCATGTATGGCAACCTGGGTGTCCCCAAGTCTTTTGCAAGTGATTGGACGCCTATGACGGTCCGTGACTAGCGGTATTCATTGTATTTCGTAGGCTCAAACTTTTGTTTTGCCTTAAGAGTTGGCCTTCGAACCCTCCCACAAGAAACGCGTCCGCCTCTTCCGCTGCAAGCGGCATTGAACTTGACACGGGCTTCCGCGTCTCTTACGGCTCAACGTCGCGATCGACAAGTGGGAATTGGGATGACGCCACAGACCCACAAACTCCAAAGGTTTGAATTGATGTGTTACTTGTGCTTTGATCTAAATTTGGTATAGGATGTTAACGCTTTGCATCATGCACGCGCTCTCGACAGGCAGGCCGCCATTACTCAAGCCACGTTCACAGCGTCCAGAATAGTGAGTTCTTCAGTTGAGCAATTAGGTGATTTGATTGTTTATTCTTACGACTATGTATGTAGGATGACCTATCTGGTGGACAATATTCTCCACAGCGATTCGAGTCTGGGCTAGGAAAGGATTCAGGACATCGGTTTCCATCTGTACCTTCGCCCACGAGGCCAGCGCTTTCTCTTCCCGGATATTCTGGTTCTCAGAGCCCCGATGCAAGCAGCTCAGTTGGTCATTACAACGCTCTACCCATATCCTCTAGCGTGAATGATGACTTACCTTTGCCTTCATGCGACGTGCCTGTTGAGGGCGAGATCCAGAATCCTCAGATGTTAGTCGTCCCCCAAATGAGTCCTCGCCTCCCTCCCTTGCCACGTCCGTACAACTATGCCCCACCTCCTGATTATAATCTGTACCGTGCGCACGACTTTCAGTATGGTTATGGTCACCCTGAACCCGGTTACGGATTGTCTACACCGATAAACCCCTCGACATCTTCGGCTTTGTATCCTAATCATGGTATCCCAACACCGCAGGGGAATTCCAGTGTTCCAGTCCCCGATGTATACCGACAGTTGTACTACTACGACACAACTCAATTACCTCCACAGTACTACTTGCCTCTTGCCCAGAATGTCATGTACTCACAGCTGCATCCTCTACCGCCCTCCAGCCATTCACCCATGACTGCGCCCCAGCTGCCGGCCACAACACAAGACAAGAAGCGAGATTTATTACAGGTAGTTTTTTTTTTCCTTTGACAGGATCTTTGATGAATGTTTCCTTCAGTATGCCCTGAACATGCATCATTCCAGGACAAATTTTTTCCAATCATCTCCGCCACCTTATCGACAGCCTTACCCCGATTACACTCAATATTTTATACCACCAGGTCCGGTGCCCCTGCCACTCCCACTCGTTCCAAATAATATACGAGGGGGGCGGCCGTGGCCCGGGCAGCCTGACACTGACGCGGCAGCTGCTTTGCGCAGTCCCCTTCTAGAAGAGTTCCGGGCTAACAAGATACGCAAGTGGGAACTCAGGGTTCGTTTGATTCTTTGTGATCGATGCTAGAATTTTCATGTTGGGTGCCTGACTGTTGATATATTGACCTCGTAGGACATTTCCGGACACGTTGTCGAGTTTAGTGGAGATCAACATGGGTCACGGTTCCTCCAGCAGAAATTGGAAAGTGCGTCGTCTGAGGAAAAACAATCAATTTTTGACGAGATCGTGCCGGCCAATGCTTTTTCCTTGATGGTGGATGTTTTTGGCAATTATGTACTTGATTTATCATTATTTCTTGCCATTCAAGACTTAACGGACTTATAGGTTATCCAAAAGCTCTTCGAGCATGGAACGCAGGTGCAGAAAATACGTCTCGCCCAGACTATGGAAGGGCGTATCCATGGACTTTCGCAACAGATGTACGGATGTCGTGTTGTCCAGAAGGTGGTTATTCGCTTTTTTCTTCGTGTTATGGGATCAGTCCCTCATATTTGATTTCCCAACAGGCCATTGAATTTGTTCTTCCTGAGCAACAGACTGCATTCATCAAGGAGCTCGAGCCACATATCTTGAAATGTGTGAAGGACCCTAACGGTAATCATGTAAGGTGTGTTCCTAGTTGTGGAACATTTCTCTCATAGATATTTATATTAGGTCATTCAAAAACTTGTTGAATGCGTCTCGCCCGACAACTTAGGTTTTATCCAAAGATTCCGGGACAATGTTTATGACCTTGCTACTCATCCTTATGGGTGTCGGGTACTGCAGCGGTGCCTCGAACATCTCCCGGAGGAGGCGACGAGGCATCTTATGGATGAGTTACACAAGTACGCGACGAATTTGATGCAGGACCAATTTGGGGTATGTTGAGAATTTCTATCTCGTTTTTACAGCTTCTCATATGTTGCTAGAATTATGTTATGCAATATGTTCTTGAGCATGGGAGGCCACACGACAGGATGCTCATTATTGCAAAATTACATGGACAAATTTTGATATTGGCAAGGCATAAGTTTGCTTCAAATGTCTGTGAGAAGGCGCTAGTGTGCGCAGATCCAGAAACTCGCCGGAGGCTTATTGACGAAATGCTTGTCACAAAACCCGACGGTGTTACACCAATTACTGGTATGATGAAGGATCAATATGCTAGTGTGTATTTTATGTTATAGATTCAGTTGATTTGTTTGGTCTCTGATCTTTTGGACAGACTACGTTCTTCAGCGCGCCATGAGCATAGCTGCCGGCGATCAACAGGAGATGCTCTTTACCAAAATTATCCCCCAGGTGCAAAGTATGCGCAGGCATTCTGGCGCGTATTCAAAGCACCTCGTGGCTAGTGCGTCCTTTTATTTTGTCTTGGGTTCTGCAGACAGATACTAAATGTACTGTCTCAGTCGAGCGGCTCATTGATAAGCATACCTCAACTGTAAAAGCCTGATTTTCGAGATCAGAGCCGTCTCATTATCTTACTCAACCTGCCACTTCTGGTTCGATTCGAATACACTCGCCGAGTTCGACATCCTTCTGTGTCTAATTTTCTTTGAACATTCGCAACGTCACATCCTACCATCATTCCATTTCACAATATTCGGCATATAACGCAAAGTTCTATAATTTGGCAATTTACTCATCATTACATCGCTACGCATTCAGCAATCTGAACTTTTATAGTCATGCTACATAATACCTCACACTGCTTTCTTGTATATACCTTTAGTTATCATTCATATTGTACATATCTTATGGACTTTCTTGTTGCTAGGAGCTACCTACGTATACTTCGCATATAATGGCTTATACCAGTAAATTTGCATTTCTGCCATACGTATATCGTAGTTCATAATCATGATTTCATTGAAGTTCACTGGCCTCTGTAACGCTAACCACAATCTCATCCAGTGTGAAGTTCTTTCGTCATTTGGATTGCCGAAGTCCGAAAGTGACGTGTCTGGAAGCAAAGTTAGCCAAATAGCGGAGCCTTTGTGACCAAGTTACTTACCTTGGGCTGCCCGGACACTTCGCTCGTCGTTGTGGACGATAATAACCACATCTACCTCTGAAGTATCAGATGAACGGCGCCGAGGCTGCAGCCTCGCTTTTTGGCTCTGAAGAACCAGGCTCGGACCTCTTTGCGTCACTCGGAGACGCTGCGCCAGTGTCTTCCAATGACAATGATAACCTGTTCAATCCAGACGCGCCCAACAGTATCGATTTTTCCAACGCCCCCGAAGGCGACCACGTCGTTGTCTCAGACAATAACGTACTGGATACGTCGCAGCATTATATTCAGCCCCCAACAACTTCAGCCTATCCCACGGATAGCTCGTACACACCTTTAAACACTGATACCACGAGCCAAGATGGATGGTATGGACAGCAGGGCCAAGGTCATGCATATGCGCCGCAGCATAACTATTCCACTCGTAATATGCTTCTCCTGATTCTCTATTCGTACTAACTAATGCTTTCCAGCGACCCGTGATCTCTATGCACCTGTTGTCCACTCACAACAATCTCACTTGGCCCCAGCTAGTCCTTATGACCCTTATGCTCCAACAATCAACACCCATCACTCACCAGCTCTAGCGACGACGCACTCCTATGACCCGTATGCTCCAGCCCAACCAGTGAACAGCCATATTTCTCCTCAGCCTGCAGTACCTGCACCATCAGTGTACAATCCATATTCTTCTACTTCTGCTCCTTCGCAGGCGTATAACTCTCAATATACTCCATCCTATGTCAGCGGTAGTCAAACAATGTACGCATCTGCGCCGCAGACCGAGCAAATTACACCCTCAAAATCGACTTCACTTTCAGTTCCATCTGTCGCACTTGCTGCTAAAACAACAATTACACGACCAAAGATTTTGAATGCGTACGATCCCCCTTTCCCTACGGTAACTAAGCATCGGAAGACCGCCCGCGCAGTGTCTGCTCAAAATGCTTATGGGTACAGTACGTATGAGACCATGTCCCCTCCGGTGCCAGCCTATGCATTGCCCTCGTCACAGACTGTCCCATATTTAACGCAGCAGACGCCACCTCCGGCGTCTCAACCCCAACCCCAGGCATCTCAACCTACACCCCAACGACTTCCCCCTCCTCCCTTATCACGCGCAACACCGCCTCTACCTCAGCGGCTTCCTCCTCCGCACCTTCCTCAGGGAACTCCTTCTCTGCCTCAGCAGCTTCCTCCCCCTCTCCCGCAGAACACTCCGCCCCCGCCTCAACGGCATCCTTCGTTTCCATCTCATGCACCCCCGCCTCCTACACGTAGTCCCGCCATACCTGTGCAATCTCAGTATAGCTCACATATAACACAAGGAGCACAGAGCGAGTCTTTCGAGGGTTCTGCTGATGCGGGTTCAGGGTATAATGAACCCCCTCCTGATCCAGAAGACCTGGAAATCCTGGGTGAAAATAAATCTTCCTGGGATCGGAATTCCAGTGGCTTCGACATGTCACCTGTCAATAGCCCACAAGGAGTTGCCCAGGATGATTTATACTCTCAGAATGCTGACCCTGAAGCATTTGATATCAATGCCACCGATGCTTCGAATAATACTTTGATTCCTCTTTCAGATGAGCATGCAGTGCTCCACCCCGACGATACATGCTATTCTTATGTTCCTGGACATTCCATCTCTCTGGAAACTTCGTTGCGTTCGGATAGCCCACGCCACCATGCTCTTCCTCCGTCCCCGGCTGCGAATTATCAACAAGGTCGTTCAAGTCCTTTTCCCGAGCCCAACCTCTTGGGATCCAAAAGAACAGCGTCTCCAGCGTCTTTGATCGAACCATTCAAGGAGAAGATCCACAATCCTGATCCTTATGCTCCACCACAGAACTCTGCGCACGATCCAACTCCTCGTTCGCCAGTACAGACGTACAACTTACAACCCCGTAGCTCGCCTCCTACGGCGCCGTATGACAATGGAGTTCGGAGTCCGTCTCTCGGAGTCAAGAACCCGTATGTACCGAAAGCGGTCATTGGAGGCGAGAGGGTTAATTCACCTACCAATTCATCGAATGGACACGCAAGTGCAGCCATGGATCAATACGCACCAAATGCACATGCTAGTGCTTATCAAGGAGAGCAAACGAGTCCTCCGAACTCGTACTCCGTACGAGCTGTGAATGGAGTCCCGTCTGCTGCCAAAACCCACCCTATTAATCCATATGTGCCTACGAAATCAGAGTTAAGAAATCGCTCCATGTCAAATGGTTCTATGCTGTCATCGGCTTCTACAAGCGCAGAAGACCCTTACGCACCTCCCTCACAAGGCAGACGTGCCACTAGTGATGCCGTTCATGGTAATTTAATGTCGAGGTACCATAATACAGCGACTCAGGAAGTAAATTATTATCCTTCCAAAGCGCCCGAAAACATGGGTGCTCAAGAGCTCACCGTTAAGACATTTCAAACGCCGTATGCACCTTCTCCATCGCTCTTGGGTGCTAATGATCCTTTGGGACGTACCTCGGCCCGTGTGCCAGTCCTTTCGTTCGGATTTGGAGGAAAAGTTGTCACATGCTTCCATGGTGCAGATTCGTTGAGCACAGGTTTTGATGTCGCCTTGGCTGCTCGCAACTCAACCGGCATTCACATTCGCGTCTTGAAGAAGCTCATTCCTGAGTCGGCCTTGGACACATCCACAACTTCGTTTCCAGGCCCTTTGTTCGGCGAATCTGGCACTTCAGCTACATCTCTTGTGCGTACTGGTGTTAGTTCACAGACAAAGACAAAGAAGAGTAAGGTCATTAAGTATCTGGCTGAAAGAACAGATGAACTTGCTCTTGGACTTCGTTATCTCAAGCCTGAGAGCATTGAAAGTCAGCAGGTGGAGGGAAAACTTGTACTCGTCAAGTTGCTGCAACTGATGGTGGAGCATGATGGTCGTCTGACAGGAACGTATGTGAACCTATTAATATTCGATTCAAGTTCTTCGTTTTAACATGAATATCATAGCCCCGAGCTCGACACAGCCGTTCGTCTAGCGCTTGTACCTCGTCTAGAAGGCACTTTTGGGTCGAATGGCTTTGTTTCCGTCGCCGATACTCCCCTCCCAGGTTTTTCAAGTGAACCGCAAGAAACTCCCGTTTCTGTCACATCTGTTCGACCCTCAACCTTGAACAAAATTCAAGATTTTCTTTTGCGCGGAGAACGCAGACAGGCTTACCATTTGGCCTTGGATGAAAAACTTTGGGGTCATGCGATGGTTATTGCCAGCAGTATTGATAAAGAAGCTTGGAAAGAAGTTGTCCAGGAGTTCCTTAGGACTGAACTTGCAAACGATAGTTCCACATCGTCTGGGAGAGAATGCCTTCGAGTGGCTTATAGCTTGTTCTCTGGTCAAGGTGCCGCTGCAGGTAAGTTGTACGCCCCATCAAGTATGATTCTCAGGCTGAGCGTTCTGTAGTTCAAGAGCTTGCCCCGCAGAATCTCCTTGCTCGGGTTGCAGGAAGACCTGTTGTGCCAGTGGCGCCGGTGGCTCCCCATCTCACGCCTAGGACACCAAACTTTCCTGTTGTACCAGCGCAGGGACCCAGTCTCCCTCCACAAGCTCTCACTAAGTGGGCAGAAACAGCAGCCATGATGCTCTCAAATCCTCTTACACCGGAGAACTCTGCTGCACTGACCACTCTTGGAGATCAGCTTGTCGCAAATCAGCTAGTTGAGGCAGCTCATGTTTGGTAATTGATCCATCCCTTCCATTGTCTCAAATTTTCATATTGAATTGATTTCGACAGTTACTTGTTAGCACCTCAGACGTCACCTTTAGGGGGATTGGGTCACCCGTCCGCCCGCATTACCCTTGTTGGTTCTCGCAGTCCTCAAATATGGCCGAACTTTGCAAAGGATCCAGATCCTTTAATTTTTTCCGAAATTGTAGAGTTTGCAATGTCATTGGCATCGCCTGTGAAAGGACAGGAATCGTTTTCGGGTATTGCACACATGCAAGCATACCGTTTTGTTAGAGCCATCGCTCTGGCTGAAATCGGTGATATCCAGCAGGCTCACAAGTGAGTACATTGATAAACCCTATGATATTCTAGCTCAGTTGTGCGACAGGTATTGTGATGCTATTACTGCAGCACTTGGCCGTGGCTCACCCTACGCTACGCCAGTATTACTGGAACAGTTGAAAGGCTTGAATGACCGGATTTCTGGTGTTACTCATGTTGATAGGTCCTTCTGGACTGGTGCTAAACTGGGCAAACCTAGTCTTGATTCGATCGGGGGGTGGCTCGAAGGGAGGTTCACCAAACTTGTCACTGGTGATGGTGATCTAGACGATACCCCGGAACAGGATGTGAATAAGCCCGATGAAGGTGGATTCATCGGCCCTTTCACCCATTATAGCACAATTTCATCAACTACATCTTCCGCGAGATCCTCTCCCCAACCCTCTATGACGAATCTTAATGTATTACCTCCAGCGAGGAGTGGGTCGGCCATGGCACAATCCGCACTTCGTCCCAATCCTCAAATTGATCGCGCTTCTTCGGCTATAGATTATACAAGGCCGAAACCTACGCCATCAGCACCCCGTGTTGCATCGGCCAATGCATCGACGACTTCATTTACCTCGTATGGCCAAGCTTTTGGCGACCAAAGATCCTCTAACGGCTACAGTCCTAGCGAAAATCTTGTTACGTCACGACCCTCCCTCGTTCCTGAAGAAGATGAAGGTACCGTGCAGGAGGCAGCCTGGTGGGCTGGTACTGCTTACGCTGAAGGCCATGCCACCGCTACGCCGACCGTTTCCACTTTTATGCATGTTGATGAAGGTGCTATACCTGCCTCTCAGTCGTCGGAAGGTTTTATTTCGCTGATGGATAGTGCATCCTACTCAATCGCGCCTCAAATCTCGCCATCTCAAAGTTCAATCCAAACTTCGACTAATCCAAACGGAGACGAAGAGGATCTGGGCTTTGGGAATTCCTCTATCAAGACCCAAAGAGAGGTCAAGAGGGAGCCGTTAAACGATGGTAGTGAGACATCTTCTGCTAGTCCTGAGCCTGCCAAAGCTGCACCACCGCCCACAGAAGGTAAATACATCTTCTATGATTACCAGAGAAGAGCTTACCGTCCTTATTCCAGAAAACAAACCCCCACCCGCGCCTGGCTGGTTTGGCCGCTGGTGGAAGAAGAGTGATGCACCTGGACCGGTCAAGGCCAGTCTTGGAGAAGAATCTACCTTCTACTATGACAATGAATTGAAGCGATGGGTGAATAAACAGGTTGGTATCCTTCTCGTCCATATGAAGGGCTTCCAATGATTATTATGACAGGCCGGTGCTGATACAGCGAAAGCGGCAACTACTCCACCGCCGCCATCACGAGCCCAAACCGCATCTCCTGCAATGATTGGTCCACGTCCACCTGGCCCTTCTGAGTCTCGACCTCCTCCGAATCGCTCGACATCAGCCACTGATGTCAACATAACACCTCCCAGTAGGACCACGACGCGCGTGCGGTCAAACTTAGCTCCTTCACCGGAATCGGCTCCCAGTACACCCACTGGAACGAGGTTGGCACCTTCAGGTCCGCCGCCTGGCCGCCCGAAATCCCAAGCATCGAAGAAAAACATTCGCAGCCGTTACGTCGACGTCTTCCAACAAGAAAGTACGACATAGATAGCTGTATTACTTTATTTGATTTGTCTGCATACTCACATTTACCCGTGCTCTGTCTCAATGATTCACATGTAGGGTTGATACATATTCGTTTTTCTTCTCCGTAATTTTAGTCACAGCTGTGGGACATGTTATATATACACGAGTTTCTACAGGAACAGCTTGAAGGGATAACCTATTCTCTTGTCAGTATACACATCGCTCAGTATATTTGTCGACGACGGACCCCGATTCTTGACTCTGAAAAGAGACACCAGGACAGAGTAAACGACAACGAAGACTGCTGTCCAAAGGTACACTTGGACCCTTTGGCGAGAGGGCGATGTTTGGTAGGGCACGACCATGATAAGCATGAGGAAAGAGAGAGACAAAAGCCCGTCTGGTAAATCATAGATCAAAAGAAAGTTTGAATGAAGGGAAAATGAGACGGACACATGCTGGCAACGACATTGACTTCTTGCCCAAACTGGCTCTGGAAACCAGCAGCGATCCAGTTCCCGTTACCCCCACTGGAGGGCATGCCGCGAATGCGACAGAACATGTAGCCAGATGTCATGACGAGAGAAGTGCTAATAGTGATAATGGCCCAAGTCCAGCGATTCTGAACAACGGGAGAGATGTAACGAAGAAGAACCAGGAAGCCTAAGCCTCCCATGGTCATGAGGATATAGCGGGTCCAGTCAATGGGGTCAGTGTAAGGGATTGGAACGGGAGGAAGCCTAAGCCTCCCATGGTCATGAGGATATAGCGGGTCCAGTCAATGGGGTCAGTGTAAGGGATTGGAACGGGTGTGTGCTTTGAAAGACTCTCAGCAAGGGGCGCAGGATCAAAGCCACTGCAGGTACTCAAAGTAAGACATGAAAGACAGAATAAAGGAAGGGTCTTACTTGCTGAAATCGTATTTCGAGGGGGAGGTCTTTCCGTTGGCTGGCGCACGGGGTCCTTGTGCTGCAGGATATACGAAGACAACTGGGGCGGATTGCAGACCGAGCTAGATAGAACATGTGAGATACAGCTTCCACAGTAATGTGTTCAAGTGGCACCTTTTGGAAGGTCGTTTGGCCGTTGTCAAAGTCCAAAGTGGCAAAGAAATGCTGATCTCGATGTGATTTGGGAACAGTTGCCCAAGCTTTCGCCACGGCATTCCACGACGGGTCAAACTCCCTGTAGACTGCTTGGTACCGGCTTGCAATGTTGGTAACAACGCGACTCACCTGCAAGGCGTGCATTTTCGCCTTGGGTCCAAGGCAGTCATTTGGACCGAGACGGACCACGTACGCTGGGGAGATGTCAAGAGATCGAAGGTGTTGCTGTCGAGTCTGATGAGACCATTGCCAGCGGCCGCGAGCTCTGAAAGCTTTTGTAAAGGGTCTGAAACGGCGGCCAGACAAAAAGGGAGGGCGAGAAGGGCGAGAAGGGCTTTCATGGGATGAGTGTCGACGTGTAAGTGTGCGCGCGTGTCCAAATGGGGAAGTGGTATAGTGTCAAGATTTTGGCGGATGCACTGATGCCCCATGCCCTCTCATGCCCTCCTCCTCCGTCTCTTCCTCTCTCCCTCCTTCTTCTCCGTCCATGTCGCCCTACACTACCTCCTCATCTACGCAGACAACATAGGAATCACCTACTACCTCACCTGGCGTCTCAGGCAGCTCGACACCCGCGAACTACGTGAAGTCTGGGGTTTCATATGGTGTGCCATATCTGTCAATCCTTCAAATTACCTCTCACAGATACCCTCAGCCATCTCCTGGTCACAAGGCCTTCCAAATCCAGAGCCCTAGAATGCTTCGTTGTCGAAATTGCCCAGCGATCTACTCACATTGCCATGACCGTGAGTGATCTACGAACGAACATGTTGCTTCAGCCGCTTCAACGCGTCTGTTTCGTAGACTCTGTGGTTCATGCAAGCAGCTCTGCATGATGTATCGATCCGTGGACCACAGTCTCCATCCTTTGCAATTTGCCAACGCGTCTTGCACATGTGTCATGAGATAATATTTGGTGATCCACCATCACCTACTGTGGGGCCATATGGTGGCCTGTTTCTCCCTGTGCAATCGAGGCATATGCGGCGGAAGGTCAAACACCATGCGGAGCCTGCTGTGGTCGGAATTGGACTCGTGCTAGCGGGTGCTCCAGGGATGCCACGACTGACGGACATCATGGGTAAAGTAGCCATTGAACAAGGACGAGTCGAGGAAAACGCTCACGACTATAAGAGTGTTGGGTCTCAGAAAGACGACATTGCCCTTGGCTTGAGTCCTAGCCAGACATATCTTCGTCAAGCAGCAGCGGAAGAGGACGGAGATGATGATGACAATCCTGAAAGCGATGATACACATACGATTCCCACTGTGCAACTGGATGACCCACCCAAACCCGCGACGATTGTACGGCGACGAATGATTGGGCCTGCTCAAACGGTCCCCGCTCTTCCTCTGCATGTACGAGACATCCAACGATCACCAGCTTCTGAAGATCCTCTGGGGCAAAATGATGTGGACCATGTTGCCCTTCCTTACCTTTCCACACCCTCTATACCTACTACCAGAGCATCTCCTCGTACTTCCCCTCTCAGTCGCGCTGATGCACTATTAGAGACATACGATGTCGAATTCCAATCGCAACTATTGCGTAGTCATTACTGCCGTTCCGAAGTGAGTAGATATTTACCAGCCTGTCTAAAATCAAGTTCTCATGTTTTGACAAGGTCCAATTTATCCTCAGTCTTGAGAACATCTGCAACAGACTTTTGGTTATTCCAAGACCAGCTCGAGTCAGTGCTCTCCGAGCTGAATTGACCGCACTTAATCATAAGCTTCCCGCCGAAGTCAGTAGCCTGCTAATACCACCTTTTCTCATTCGCTGACCTAACCGTTCCCTAGGTCTGTATGCCCATGTGGTGTTCGTCTTCTGATTCTCCAGATTGTCAGAAGCATACCCAACCACACCATCGGATAGTCCGAATACCTCCCGGAGAAAGCGTAGTTTTGAACTCGGCCGAGCGAGTGCCATATCTTCTATATATCGAGATTCTCAATGACGATCTCGATTTCCAACCCACAAAAAGGGTTAATAAAGAAGTGTTGAAGAAGATCGTGACAAAGGAAAACAATCGTAAAGGCACTTCAAACGAGCTGAACCCTTTCCAGAACCTTAGGAAGGCACCCCCTCTGCTCGAGCCATCAATGGTGGCCGTCGGTATCGTGGAAACCTCCACACCATTGATGCCTTCCGAGAGGGTACTCTCGCCTACAGCTGCTGTAGATGATGACGAGGAAATCGACCTAGTGGAACAACTATATGGTGCAGATCAGCCACTACGAGCTCAGACGGCAGATTTATCGGAATCCATTGTCTTACCTCCCGCACCTAAAAACAAAGAGCTCGATATGGCTGCCTGGTCAAGACTGTCATCACAAACTCCTTCAATTCCGACTGGAGACACTCTCCCAACATACATATCCACACCCCCTCCGTTATCATGGAACCCGTCACCGTCCTCTAATCACTCATCCTATGAAAGTAGTCGAAACTCGCCAAACTCTTTCAACAGAGCTGATAACGTTTCGGCACTCTCTCTGGATGACTACTCCGAGCGGATGAGGACTGCCGCAATCATGCTCGCACAGTTGAATGCCAGCTTGATGCGTGAACAAGTCAATGGCGTACATCCCGGGCCATCTGGGAGTACTCAACACCCTGGCTCTTCCAAGATGCTAAGTTTCCCATCTCCAACCTCTACATCCGACCAGCGTATGAAGGTGCATCATACAGAAGCCGCCGCGATACGAGATCGGATAATGAAGGAAATGATAGCACTCGAGGAGGAACGGATGCAGCGCATGCGGGAGAACAGGGAGGATGATGGTATGATGCGTCTCGACATCAGTGGTAGCACGAAATCTGCAGAAGATGAAACCATTATCAGGCGTGAACTTGACAAGGCAGATCCATCAGCGGTGGTTTTCAGCGAGTCTTGGGCTGCAAAGAAGGTATGTTTACACCGAATTTTTGATAATGAATTGGGAATCATGAAAGTGACTAAATGTCAGAGTCGAATACGACACGGTTCGCCCTATGGTCATTTGGGTATGTACTTCATCTGCACGCTAACATAGTCTAATCTGTGTTACTTTTTAGCCAATTGGGATTGCGTTTCTGTTATTGTTAAGACCGGCGATGACCTGCGCCAAGAGCAGCTGGCTGTTCAACTAATCCACGAGTTCCAAAAGATATGGGAAGAAGAGAAGTGCCCGTGTTGGGTTCGATAGTATGTTTCTTTCTTGACGTTCTTAACCCGATTCCCAAGGCGTTTTCAGTTTCCGCATCTCGATAACCGGAGGAACATCTGGGCTGGTAGAGACTATCACTGACGCCGTGTCAATACACTCGATAAAGAAGGCTGAGTACGCGAGACGAATTGCAGAGGGGAGATTTGGCCATGTCACACTCTTAGATCACTTTAAATCTGTGCGTGCAATTCCCTATGATCTCGGCATACTTTTCTAAGCCAAAGGCCAGACATATGGAGACCCGTCCTCTGCAAAATTTGTGAGAGCCCAGCGTAACTTTGCAAAGTCTTTAGCAGGTAACTCTCTGATATCTACCTGAACGCATTTAATGACGATATTTCAAGGATATTCCGTGGTAACCTACATCTTACAGGTGAAGGATCGACATAATGGCAATATACTACTTGATCGCGAGGGGCACCTGATACACATTGATTTCGGCTTCATCCTCAGCAATACACCGGGGAATATAGGATTTGAAGCGGCACCATTTAAGCTACCGTTCGAATACATCGAAGTGCTTGGGGGCATCAACGGTGCTGCTTACCTCGAATTCAGACGGTTGTTCAAAGAGGGTTTTGAGGCTGCTCGTAAGCATTGTGATAGGATCATAAGTTCGTCTCTTCTTGTGCTCGTATTCTTTGTCCCTTGATTTTTTTTTTGTTTAGCCTTGGTTGAACTAATGCAGAAAGGTTAGTTGATAGGACCGAGTTACAATGTTGCATGACTGAAAGACTTTGAACAGATTCTACGCTACCCTGTTTCGCTGCATTTGGAGAACAAACTTCTGTCCAGCTTCGGGAGCGTTTCCAACCAGTTTTGACGCATTCCTCGGTTGGCAGCTATGTGGATAGGCTGATAGATACCTCATTGGGATCTCACTGGACGAGACTATATGATTCGGTATACTAGAACCTTCTGCTGTGTTGAAGGATGAACTGATACTTGCTCTCAGTTCCAATATTATTCTCAATCAATCCTCTAATCGTTGTCTAGTCTCATTTGGGTTTATAACTTAGGTGTGGGGAATAGGAAGATTTGATCTCATGGACACTATTTCTTTTTGAAGGTTTAGGTTCTATTATGTGAACTTGAGAAAGGTAATACGATAGCAAGTGTTTGTAGATATATATATGAGTCGCCTTAGGCAAACATCGCGTCGTATCTTTTCAGGCAGGAGTACCACTCGTAATCTGACGAAAAGTGGGCAACTTTGGTTGACAGACAGAAAAAAGACTCACCAAAATTCTGTGACTCATCACACCAGCATTTTCCTCTTGTGTGCGCTTCTCCTTGAGGACAGTGTTGGAAAGGTTCATGTCGATAACCTGTAGAACAGTTTATAATCCGCTCTCAAAACAGCTTTACAACGGTGGAGATACCAATGTCGTTGAAGAAATGCTGAACACTGATCAGATTCTTTCGACTCATAATATTGCAAGGCTCACAATTTGCTCCTTCTTGGAAAATAGTGCAGCGCCAATGCTGTGAACTGGAGCATCTCCCCACCGCTTTGAAAGGGCGTAAGAAATCATGTTTCAATCAACCACTAGAGCACATGCACCCACTTCGTAGTAAAAACCACCCTTCTCATCCAGGAAATCGAAGTACTTGTTGTAGGCTTCGCTCCGCCAAAGATCGAGGTCGGCAATCTCGAAATTACTCCAGACTATCAAAGACTTCAGAATGCTTTTCAAAATCAGGAAATAATCAAAAAGTTTTACAGTGGCAGCGGTTGTATGTTATGCCTCCGTCATCCGAGAGGAAGGACATGGCGTTGCCGGTGGGGATCAATTCAGCATTCTTGTTCATGAACTCTGGGGAGAGAACAATCAGTTGCCTTGAAACAAAAAGTAACAGGTACACACCTTTCGTAGCCTCCCAAAGAGTGGGAATTGTGGTTTCGTACTCATAAAGCGAGACTGTAAAGCCTAGACCTCGGTTGAAGTAAAGTTACGATAGTTATACAGAGAATGCACACCATAGACTTTATTCTGGTCTTGCATCAGTAAGAATGGATCATAGTCGAGGTCACAGAAAAATTTGACATCAGGCCTGAGGGAACTGAGTGTGTATGAAGATATTTCGAGGTTACGACTGACTCTACTCTAGAAATGAAGGTCAACTTGTCACTTCCATGTCTTGCTTGGAGGATAATATGATGATATACCTCCAGTAATATTTGTAGGGCTTGAGAAGCTCGTGTTTGTAGAAAAACTAGTTCCGCATAAAGATCGTGTAAGCAATTGCGTACAACTACTTACTCCGGAGTTGAAGCGACACATATTGCGATAGCTTAGTCAAATGAGGAAGACTGGCTTGGTGTATATGGTAGAATGGACTCACGGAACACTTCCTGAATCCCGAATTAAGTTCTTTGACCAATGAATGGGAATGGACAGTCTTACCTCCGTATATGACGTTGTTCTTTACCATGTCTTCCCGAGCTGCAGATGCTCTTACTTCATCGATAGAATCTGGTTGAAACCAGTGCTGGCGTGGTATGAGACCGAACTCGACTTTGGCATCAGTCAGTTTGGATACACGTCTAAGTAAAGCGTCGCGTCAGAAGAGATGTTCAGGAATAAGTTGACAATACATTACTGTTTGAAGTTCTCTTCGAACGCATTCTCATTAAGGAAGACGTAGGGATACTGGAACTTTTTGTTGAACCTGTCTTCCATCTGTTTCACACTGCTGACAACCCCGTTCAAGTCAGAGTTGCGCGCTGATTTCAGGAATCGGCAAAAGTCCTCCAAGGATATATAGGAAGCGCACCAAGTATAACGAAAACAGCATTGGCTCTTCGGGCTGGTGGTTCAGTCTTATTCGTCTTGATATAGTACTCCTCTGGAATTGGTTCCATGTATGGTGGCTTGCCAGAAGAGCCTGTGATCTTCTCCTTGATATTGGAGAATGATGTTGCGTTTCCGTACTTCTCGTTGGAGAAGCTAAGCATGTAATGCAGACTGATCTAAAGGGTAATTGAGCCTGACTGATCCTGAGGAGATGGAAAGACCTACAATAACAGCCAGGACTAGGAGCACATAACGCATTTGTGCATTCATTTTGAGAAGAAAAGGATTCTGCTCGGCAGAAATGGGAAGATGAAAAAAAGTACTCAACAGAAGCGCGCGGTTGTTTGCAAGGGCTACGAAATCCGCCACATGAAGCAGTCATTCATTGCCCCCCCCCGTGCCGCATCATTCACGTGGTTGATCGTGATTTTGAGATCACAGTCGCTACACGGCAACATATCCCCTAAAGTGACGTCTGTCTTCTTTTCTCTTTTTCACTTCAAGAGACATCTAATGCTACACAAATAGATTTTCATATCTTCTAGTACATGAGTTTTGGGCATAGTCTGGAACTAATAAGAACAATCACGAGCTTCAGCTGTCTTCGAGACTTACCGAAGTTGTCATTGGGATCACAGGAGCACCGTCCTCGAGTCCAGTCGTCTCCTTGTGGGCAATGCTGGAAAGGATCATGCCGATAACCAATGTCTCGGAAAAAGTGGACCTGACTCTTGTTCGCAAACAGTGATGCTGCAATGCTGTGAACTGGTGCATCACCCCAACGCTACAAATCGACTCTTCAATAACTGCCACTACACAAGATCCTCTACACCCACCTCGTAATAGAAACCCCCCTTTTCTTCGAGATATCGGAAGAATGCTTGGTAGGCCTCACCTCGCCAGAAATCCATGTCGGCGATCTCGAAATTACTCCAGTCTGTCACAGTTATGTCAAAGGAGTCAAATCATGAAGAAGATCCGTTCACAATGGCACAAATTATAGCTTTCACCGCCATTATCAGAAAGAAAATTCATGGAGTTCTCCTGGGCTACGTATTCAGGATGTAGGGCCATGAATTCTGTCGGATGCAAAGCTGTTCATCAACGGTTCACGACATTGTCATATGAGACGAGTTGTACCTTTTACTGTCGACCAGAGGCTGGGGATAGTTGCTTCCCATTCTACCAGCGAAATCGTAAAGCCTGCCGACAGCGACTGAGCAAAAAAGAAAGGACCTGCATACAGTCCCAAAGTCCATACCATAGGTTTTATTGTTATCCTCCATATAGAGGAAAGGGTCATAAGAGACGTCACAAAAGAATTTAACACCAGGCCTGTGGCAGCATCAGTTCACTGTTGAAGGAAGCGTCGCTAAACATACTCGACCCTATGGATCTGTCATCAGCTGAAGGTCCCGTGAACACAACTAAATAAGACTAACCTCCAATAATAGCGATAGGGCTGTAAGAGTTCATGTTGGAAAAAGAACTGCGCAGTCACCCTCCGTGAGTTGCGAGACGCCGTGCGATAAAAATAGAACGAACTCACACCAGAATTGAAACGACACATATTGCGGTACCTACATGGGAAAAAATCATGTATAAATTCGGCTGGTAGATAAGGAACACGAACGGTACACTGCCTATCAGATACTCAGGTAAGTTCCTGAGAAGAAAGAGAAGAATCTAATTTTAGATACAGCGACATACCAGCATAGATGATACCTTTCCACATCAGTTTTGTTCTCCCTTCTTTAGCTTTATCTTCATCTATCCAGTCCGGCTGGAACCAGTGCTCCCTGGGGATCAACCCGAACGAGATGGGTGCATCCGTGAGGACAGACACGCGTCTGGCGTTCGATTAGTGGAGACAAACACATAAGCGAAAGGTTTTACTTCTTAAACTCATCGGTAAATGGTTCCTCATTGAGCAGCACCCACGGATAGTTATGATTCCTGTTGAACCTATCTTCCACTTGCTGTATACTTGATGCTACACCCTGAACTTCGCTGTTCCTGCAAAGGATGATGAAGGTCGCATTAGCTCTCCGCTGATAAGTAAAGCCGGCGTTATTTTGACGGGGTTCTTCATAAACGTGTACCGCATGCGATGTATTCAAAACGGCATCAATCTGCGAGAAATGTGGAGGGGAGCGAAATTTCTCGGAAATTTGTGTGGCAAGCGTTTCATAATCATAATCCTTGAGCCCGAAGAAAAAATGCAGACTCAACTAGGATGTTTCATGATTAGCTGTCACATTACACAGAGAAACCGTCCTACCACCACCACCAAGAGGACTACAATGAATCGTCTAGGCGTGAGCATAAGGCCTTGCAGCAATGTGTGGAGCACGGCGTGAATAATTAGAAACACTCCAGATCTTTATATCATAGTTTCCGCAGCTGGGAGATCTAGAAGTTTCATAAAAGTTACAGCCGGATTGGAGTGCGAGTCTCGGGGTCGGAGAGATCGCGATAGAAATAGAACATGGAAACGTTTGGCAACAATCACCGTGTATAAGGCAGAGCACTTCGAGAGAAGCATCAGGTAGTATCCCATATATCTACATACATGCTGCGGAGGCGCCTAATTCGTACTTGGACAGGTTCTCTGTCCGATATCTCGCAGGAAAGTACGAGCTGTTTATAGAACCCGTTTTTGGTACATACACTAGCAGAGCTTTCTTGATGGACCGCATGCACACACTGGTGGAACCTTTTGATATCAAGATTCAGTATTCATTCAAGGTTCAAGGTCCCATAAGTAGCCACGTCATCGAGATTCGACAAGACAGCCCGCGGAAATGCCTGGGGTTGCACACGACTGATATGATCGTTTCTCGACAAGACAGCCCGCGGAAATGCCTGGGCACGACTGATATGCTCGTTTCTCGGCTGTTTAGATCAATGATGATATTGAATTCAAGTGGTTGTAGAAGGGTCATATCTGAAGATAGAGTGGTAAAAATGTACCTGTCCTGTTGATCATCATACAAGTAATGTCGGACGTTGGAAGCGGTGAGCACCTTGAACAACGCCTTGAGTACCGGTACTTACCGGTGTGGCGGGCGGGCGGGCCCGCCGTCGGGGTGCAATCACGTGGAACGGCGGTGCTTGGATCTATTTGGCAACGCTTTTTCTTTGTTGGAGTGCCAACAGTCACAACAAATTTCAGGTCATTCGGTCATGGCATCCGCCTCACTTCCCGAGAAAGAAGGGGACATTCCCTTCACTCCTTCACTCCCCTCCAAGTCATCTTATTTCAATCCTATATCTCCCTTTACCGATGTGTTTGATCGCTTTAACCAATGGCGAACGGACTTGGGTCTACCCCATCCTGGCACGGTCGAAAACCTCCAGAAAGAAGTCAAAGGTACGTGACCGCGTACGACTTGTGGGAAGCGTAGACTTACCTGGTCCTTCTGCGCTGCAGCCACCCATCTGACCAACTATATGTTCGACGGTGCTCGCGCCGACTTGACCAAGAGCTTGTCGACGAGCCCTCTGTTCCAGGTCACGCATTCTTTCGCCTTGGGCTCACAAACGATACCATCTTCATATAATTTCGGCGCAGTCTTTGCCAATGAACACGTATGCCTGCATCAAGTCTCTGAATCGTGCGCGTGTCTCTAAACTCAGACGGTCCACAGGTTTTCCTCCAGGGTGGTGTTGACCACGAAGGCAACGTCAACGCTCGATACAACCAAGGATGGTCGGAAAAGAATGTTTCCAAAATGCAGGCGCAGGTACGACCAATGTTGGTTTCTTTTCCCAAACTGTAATGCATGACGTGTCTCGCTTCGAAAGCTTTCCTCGCAAGCGACCCAGAACATGATCCAGGTGGAGCACGAATACCAGGGCCAGGACTTTAGTCTCAACGCCAAGGCAATTAATCCCTGGCCAACAGACATGACCGGTATCTTTGTCGGCAGCTACCTCCAATCCTTCACCAAAAACATCGCTCTCGGGTTCGAGACTCTCTTGCAGCGGCCGTCGCCGGACACATCAGAACCCACCACGTCATACCTCGCGAAATACACTTCAACGGACAAGAACTCTATCGCTACGGCCCAAGTTCAGGCGGCCGGAGTACTCCAGGCGACATACTGGCAAAAGCTCAGCGACAAGGTCGAGGTGGCAGCTGACCTGCAGCTAATAGCCACGCCTGCTCGACGAGACGCGCTGGCAACACTGGGTGCCAAGTACGACCTCCGGTTGTCCACTTTCAGGGCACAGATCGACTCGACGGGTAAAGTTTCAGCGCTGCTGGAACAGCGATTTGCTCCGGCCTTTGCATTCTTGGTGTCGGGTGAGATCGACCACTTCAAGGTATGTTTCTGGGTTTCTGGTCCCGCGAGGTGTAGTGAATTGATGTTGGTGTTTTAGAACGCTGCCAAGGTTGGTGTTGGCGTGATGATTGAGAGTGGTCCTATGACACCGGAAGAGATGGGCATGGCTCCTCCCCAAATATAATTAGACGCATAATTTGATTACTGCACGTGTAAAACGCAACTTGCATCAAGGCATGGCATTAAGCTCGGTTGAAATGTACGGACAAGGATGTTAACAAAAAAAGTCAAACGTCGCAGTTTTAGACTAAAAATGCCCACGCCGAGGATCGAACTCGGGACCCTTGCATCTCGCAAGCAGGCCAGATAACCTCATAAGTACAATGCTCTACCACTGAGCTACACGGGCTTGACAAGTGCCATCAATGTGCCATTATCAAGCGGAGGCTACTTCCGGAGGTTGGAAAACCAAAAACGACAATATATATTATACAGATGGAATTGCAGAAGCAACTATGCTACATTCTGTGGTGGTGGACCCGATCCCTGATCGACACGTTCGAGGCGCTTGGAGATGGTCTCAACCATGCGCAGAGTAAGCGAGAGCTTTCCCCACAGGGCGGTATACATCTCCGAGTTTTGCATGTTGAGCATATCCTGAACCTTGTTGCGCAGCTGCTCGAGCAGCGGGCGGATATGGGCGCGCACGATATCCATGAGGGGCTCATCCATGAGATGAATGATCTGGTCCTGTGTGAGGCCTGGTATAGCAGGCTGCGGTTGATGGTCAGTGTATGTCTTTAGAGCTTCCTCCAGCGCCAGGATGGTTTTGTGATCCTTCTGACGTTGTTCCTCGAATTGTTGAAACTTGATTTGCATCTGAGTACGCGGAGATCAGTGGGGATTCTCGACATGGGTCTTTACGGTCACCTCTTGAAACTGAGCTTGGGAGGATACGATGCGTGCCTTGACGGCGTCCAAATGTTTCTCTTGATCGTCAGCTTTCAACATCAATTTGGCGAGCTCGTTTGCTAGTGTACCGACTTCTTCGCCGTTTTGCTTGATCTCGGCATCGACTTGGGCGAGCACGTCAGTTTCTGGGTGTGGGGTCTTGTCCAATTGCAACTCGACTTCTGCTTCGATGAGCTGCTGGAGGTCCTCATCACGTACGATCAAGTCGTTGGAGAATGCAGAATAGGCATTTTCGAGCTCGGCGATTCTGAGCTGCATTGCCTCGAGTTGGTCCTTTGTGGGACCGGGGTCAACAATGTCAGATTCAGCGGTGCGACGTCGCTTTGGGGGACGCTCGTCGACATCCATGGGATCCGCGTCACGGAAAAGGGCGTTGATGGACTCTACCTGCTGCTTGAGCTCGGCAACGCTCTTTTTCATGTCGTGGTACCTGTCGAGTTCTTTGTCTTGGGCATCGGTGAGCGGTGTGGCGGGCCAGGAATCGGCCCTGATGAGGTGGTTGATGGCGTCTTCGCGCTGCTTTTTTAGTTGATCGCGTTTACGCTCGAGGGCGGCGAGATCGTCGCTGATGCGGGATTTGGAGTCGTCTGGGAGGGATGGGTAGTGCAGGGAGTCCATGAGGGCGCGAGTGGTTGTGATTTCGGCCTCGGTCTTGGCAAGCTGTTGGCGACGGTTGGTGGAGTCGGCAAGGGTTCTGGAAGGACGGTGAGAAGAGTGGGTGAAGAAGAGGTGAGGACTTGCTTGATTCGTTCCTCCCAGAGGGCGCGAAGTTGGTCGTGGTTTTTGGGGGGGACGTTGTGCATGGCAAGGGCGCTGGGAGGAGCAGGGAGAGGGGGAAGAGTAGGCATGGATGTCGAGCGGTGGCGTGAACGTCGTGGCGATGTCGAACGGTGGCGTGAACGACGATTGTAGGAGGCTCTGACAAAGGGCGTGGGGTCAGGCGCACTGGGCCAGCGTGGATCGTCGGGGTGCGTGAAGCGGCAGGGCTTGAGGCTGGGGCAGCCGTGTTTGCGCGCCGTCCCGTCTGCGTCGAATCCCTGCCATATGTAAATAATTATTTATTTCGTGCACTGAACACACACCACGCAGCGAGTGGCGATTTTCATGCTAGTACGTGTGGCTGTGCTACTCCCACACCTGCACAATCTCCGCCTCGTGCGTCATCACCGCCACATCCCTCCGGACCGGCATCACCCGCGGGTACACAAATCCCAGATTGTACTCGTGCATCACCTCTGCAGCCACAATCTCCTTGTCCCTCACCAGCCCTGCGTACCAGCACACCAGCGCCCTCAGCTGCGCCCACACCAGCCCCATCACCGCCGTCGTCGCCATCCAGTTCGCCGTCCCCGTCCCCATCCACAGCACCGCGTGCGCAGGCGAGTACACCGTGAACAGCACCGTCTCGAACTGTCCTGGCGCCCACATCTCCAGCTGCTGCACCCGCGCCATCTTTCCCCCGGCTCGCGGCGCCAGCTCCATCCCCAGCAGCCAGCGCCAGCAGCACGAAATCCCATGTCGCATACGCGACCCCAGCGACGGCACTTCCAGCGGCTCAAAGTCCAGCTGCGCAGACACAAACCGCGCATTCGGAGACGACACCGGGTCCGCCTGCTTATGCAGTCTGTACAGCTTGATTCGTGTAAATAGATACACCGCGTTGAGAAACGCCCCTGCCAACAACAGCACTGTCACTGGCGTTGTCTGAGTCCTGTGAGTTGTAGTAGCACATCAAGCATCGAGTGATCGCACCCAGTCAAACCAGGACGTCCCCTCGTCCTCGTGGTACATGTCCTCCCATCCCAAGTCCGAATCCGGCACTTTGCGCGACTGGCTCACCCGAACGCAAAAATGTATAAAGTGAAGAGCACCACCAACGAGTCTACCGGACGTCGCGGCCTCGGGGAGTGGTACATTGTGCGGGAACAACGAGATTTCAAAAGCCACTCTCGACGGAATCGACGTGATCCTAATACGCGTCAATCATCATCACAATCCAAAACAATCACAGCCAACCTTTCGACGAATCCTTTCTTGCGAACGACGCGCTTCACAGGCGTCCCTACGCCCCGAACCTTGTTTTGCACAGGCGTCCCATATGGAGCCGACTTCTGCGACCGAGCCGCCTCCCAATCAAATGGAATCGACGACGATATAGACGGAGTAGATGCCGGAGAGCGATAGGCGCCAATAGAAGTCCTATTTCGCGGTGTAGAAGGCAGACTCATGCCCACTGCCCGTGGAGAGTCGGTGGTCGAATTCGATCCTGGGGAGCCTGTATGAGCGGCGGCGTTGTTGGCCTGTGCCAGCCGTCGGAGCGACATGAGTTCAAGCCTTTGTGCGAACACGTGACGACAATTACCAAAATCGACACCACGTGGTCTCACACGTGTTGGTTGAACAATGGGAAACGGCAAAAATTTGGACAGCTCTCTTACTTTCTTGACCACCACAATACTCGCTGCGCGTTACCTTCCTCACAGCTTGCCACCATTACTTCCAAAACGTCTATTCTACGCCAGACTACGCAACTCCCATCCGTGTCGCCTAGTTCTTCAATTAGCAACGGTAAGCCTATTGTTCCTTTTCTGGTGCGTCACCCACACCAACTCTCATTACAGTCAGGATGGCCCCGACTACATCCGAACACCGTGAGCATCGTCACCGCAGCGACCGCGACCGCGAACGTGAACGCTCCTCTCACCACCACCACCGTACTATTTCCTCCACTACCCTCCTCCTAGTCCTCTCCCTCGTCCTCGCTGTCCTCGCTGTCATGCTGTCGCTTCCCTCTGCCGGTGTTTCATCAGACGGCGGTCTTGACTCTGCCAAGTCGGGTGTCCTTGGATACCTCACTCCCAAGCGGACCCAGGCTCTCATTGCCCGCGAGCATGCCGTGGCACAGCGCGAGGCCGAAGTTGCTCGTCGTGAGGCAGAGCTGTTGGCTGGCGCACCTGGCGGTGTTTTGCCTTCTTCTTGCCCGCCTTGTGTTGCCGTAACGATGACTGAAACTGTCCCTGGCCCGGTCCAGACAGTGATCAAGGAGGTTGTAAAGGAAGACTCTCTTACCCCCCCTGGCTGGGTCGGTACCCGTACAGAAGAGCTGCTCGATCGCGAACTCAAGATTGCTGAACGCGAACGAGATATCAGCAAGCGTGAAGAGGCCGTGAACCGGAGGGAACACGACGCCTCTCGGCGTGAAAACTGGATCATGGAACAACTTCAGTAAGCTCGGTTTCGTATTGTTCCCTGCGCCCACACTCATCGTCTCGCGTCAGTTCCCTCGGAAACGACAATCCTCAAACTGTTGAAGACGAATATGTATATGAGCCCGTTGGAACGAAGCGAAAAGCCAAGGTACCGCCGCCCTCCCCGCGCCGCTCCGAGCTTTGAGACGAAGGAGGGTGTAAACCTTATAATATCGAGTCCGTACATCTCGTCCACGCCCCTTATACCCCTTCGTCCGGGCTAGGGGGTGCCTTTCCTCGTCCCCCTCTGTAGACCACAGGCCAGCATGTCTCGACGCGACACGATCGATAATGATCGGTCCTTGATCGTAGAACACGCTCCACGTGATGTACTACTTTTTTTTTCTCTCCCTGGCTGCTGCTGGCCTTGTGGTTTACAAGCTCACACAAAAACTGGTCAATGCTCTTACTGACTCTTGTTTTTTCTGTAGCCATATCATGAACTCCCCCCTTTTGTTGTTTCCGAAATCGCGTACGAGACCGAAACCAGAACTGTAGTGCAAACCCAAACTGTTACCGTCCCTCCCCCTGCCAACACCCGCCTTGCTGCCAACCCCAAGCCCGAGGGTGTGAGCTCTCCGTCGACGCTTTCGAGCCCAAAGACCACTGCGGTAGAGATCGATTCCGAGGAACCAGAGGACGATTATCGTGCTGCTCGGACAGTTGTTCGTGGGCCCCGTGCAACGAGGCGGCCTCCTTCCCGCTGGTTCGGGGGCTGGTAATTGGCTGATCAATATTTTTTGTATATTTCTTGAGACGATCTCACACGCATTTGCGCGATTTTTTCCTACATATGATTCTATTCCTCTTTATGCTCAGTCCGGGTGGATGATGAACTTACGAACCTTACATATCTAACGCTTGTAACTTGCAAGTAATTAGTAGATAGTGTTGAATGAATCTTGATGTCAACTTGACCAAACACTGTTGTTTGTGAATTTGCATGTTGTTGAGGACACTGACGAGGGCCTCGCGCCTGACGAGCACCCCACGTCGACTGATTTCTCACCTTGACATATCTGGGGTCCGGTACCCGACAGATGCCACCACCAACGTGACCCCAGCCATCCTCGCAAAACTACCTCTGCGCCTCCACACCGTCCCTGCCCACCCGCTCAACACCCTCCGCTCGCTCATCGAGTCCCACTACCCCGATTTCTCCCATCTCTCCTCCCTCTCGCCGCTCGTCACCCCCTACAAGAACTTTGATGAGCTCTCGTTCCCAAAAGACCACCCGGGACGCGCCCCCACCGACAGCTACTACATAAACAAGGACCTCATGCTCCGCACACACACCTCTGCGCACGAGGTCGAAGTGTTCCGCGAGGGAAGGGACAAGTTCCTGCTGACCGCGGACGTGTACCGGCGCGACGAGATCGACCACTCGCACTACCCCGTATTCCACCAGATGGAGGGCGCGCGGATTTTCAGCGCCGACGCGTCGGGCCTGAGAGAGGTCAGGGCGGACAATGCGCGCCTGGCGAGGGAGCTTGCGATGTCGAATATTGTTATTGAGGACGTGCCGCATGTTTCGCTGACGAATCCCGTGCAGCCGGTGCATGATCCCGAGTACGCGGAGGCTGTGGCGCTGAATCTCAAGTTGTCGTTGAATAGTCTTTTACTTGGGTTGTTTGGCGGCGTCGCTGGGACGAGCAAGGAGAATCCGCTGAGGGTGCGGTGGATCGAGGCTTATTTCCCGTTTACGAGCCCCAGTTTCGAGGTTGAGGTGTTTTTTGAGGGAAAGTGGTTGGAGATATTGGGATGTGGCGTCGTTCAACAAGCCACTTTGGATGTTGCTGGTGCGATTCTCTCCCGAGTTCCAGTGTACATTTCAATTTCACTTCCCTCCCCCCCTTTTCAGAGGTGCCAAATAAAATTGGCTGGGCGTTCGGACTTGGGTTGGAAAGAATCGCTATGATTCTGTATTCCATTCCTGACATTCGGCTGTTTTGGTCGACCGATCCGCGTTTCTTGTCGCAGTTTGAAGACGGAAAGATTACCACCTTCAAGCCTTACTCGAAATATCCTTCGTGCTTCAAGGACGTCAGCTTCTGGTCTCCAAAGGACCACACACTCCATGAAAATGATTTTTGTGACCTTGTACGCGATGTTGCTGGAGACATCGTGGAAGATGTGAAAAAAGTAGGAATCTACGTCTACAAACTGTTTGAAAACCTGGCCCATCATCCACTTTGCAGATCGACGAGTTTGTTCATCCGAAAACTGGCCGCACCAGTACTTGCTTCAGGATTAATTATCGGTCAATGGATAGGTATGCTTTCGTCCCTTATCCCATTCTTCCATATCCTTACACGAGTTAGATCATTGTCGAATGATGAGGTGAATGCTATTCAAGCTCAGGTCGTTGCGCGCCTCAAGGACCAGCTGGGAGTTGAGATACGTTGATTAAGTAAAACTAGAATAATGCTCTAATCCATTACACTGCCCCTAATACCAATGACCGGGATATACACCTAATGTTATGACGTATCCTGGGCAACACCCACTTGCGCCGCTCTCAGCACGCGATCCTTGATTTTATAACCAATCTTTTGCACATCAATCACAGTCCCTGGCGTTTTTCCGGGTATTGGGGCCTGGTAGAGGGCTTCGTGGAGATTCGGGTCAAAGGTGTCACCTAGTGGATCAAAAGGTTTGACATGATACTTGAAGAGGGTCTGTAGGAGCTGGCGCTGAGTAAGATCTACACCTTGATGTAGCTCCTGCAGGTACTGCAGCGCAGTTTTTTCGGATGGTGTGTTGGATGAGGGTTCTGAAGATTCTGGGGATGCTTCGGGAGTCGTCAATGCCGACGGCGGGATAGATTTAAGGGCCAGCGCTAGCACATCGGCTGTCTCCAACAGATCGGTTGCGAAACGAGTAATGGCGAAATCTCGGGTCTGTTCCTTTTCCCGTGCAGCGTTGCGCTGTAGGTTCAAGAAATCGGCCTGGAGATATCGGAGACGGGACTGTAAACGGCATTAGGGAGTGAAACATGGCATCTTGGACCAGAAATTCGCGCGTACAGTCAAATCAACGACTTCCGCCTCTTTTGCCTTAATCTTTTCTTGCTCAGGCGTGAGGGTTGACTCTCCCTCCTTCCCGCCTTCCTTCTGTTCCTCTGCTTTCTCCGCCTTGTCCTCCGCCTTGTCCTCCGAGTAGTAACGACGGCCCAGGACAGCCACACGGGTAGCAGGCGAGCGGACAAGCGTCCGAGACGACAACGAAGCCGTGCTAGAGCGGAAGATGTGGAGGGCGCGTGCAGCAGAGGCCATTATGGACGTGTTGGTTTGGGGAATCCAACCGTCTCGTTCCGCGCCAAAAAATTCAAAAGTCGGGCGTGGGAAGGCCGGCAGATCTCGATCATTCACAAGAAAAAATTATGCCAGCTCTTTTGCCGTAAATAGCTGCGGCGGTCTGAACAAGTGATTCCTGCTCCGAAGTTTAATTACAGGGTGCAGGAACACCTTTAATATCTCTCGGCACTGGCCTTGTGCGCTCTCTTTTCCGTGTACTCTTTTTTTTACTGCAGTTGCACCCAAGCCAAGCCCAAAACGCGCGTAAACAAATGCGGATCTCTGTTTACCGGAGACTAAGTCTCGCTACACGCTCCTTATCTGTCTATCATCGTACGATGGCGACTCAAGCTGGTGCAAAAGACATCAATGGTACTGCTTTGGCAAAGTACGCTGCACAAAAGTTTCCTGAAATTTTACGCCTCCTCTGATTCATGTATCGCGTATAGATCGATACGCGCAGCGGCCGCAGACCGTATCCGGAATTTTCAGGCAAAGTGTCCTCGCTTCCAGCCCACCCTCGCCATCGTCCAGGCAGGCGAACGTCCTGATTCCTCCACGTATGTTCGGATGAAGGCCAAGGCCGCTGAGGAGATCGGCATCAAATTCAAACACGTTTTGGTACCTGCCGAAACTAGCCCTGACGACATTGTAGGGATTGTAGGAAAACTCAATGACGATACACAGATCAGTGGTATTCTTGTTCAACTTCCCCTAGGCCAGCATGTCACCCCCGAAGACGAACGTCGTGTGACCGAAGCTATTAGCCCAGAAAAGGATGTCGATGGGTCCGGTTTCTTCTCTGTCATTTAAGAACATCACTCATCGGCCAATAGATTTCATGCTTACAACATAGGTCATCTCTCGTCGCGTGCCTCTGACCCCCTCTTTGCGCCTTGCACACCATCTGCGGTTATCAGATTATTAGAATCTACCGGAGTTTCCATTTCTGGATCTACTGCCGTCGTCCTTGGCCGAAGCGACATTGTTGGGAGCCCAGTGGCTTCCATGCTGAGGCATCGCGATGCTACAGTGACCCAATGCCATAGCCGGACTAGAAACATAGAAGCGATCGTGAGTATAGCCTAGTATTTGCGTGCTTGCTCCTGATCATTTATTAGATCGGAACTGCTGACATACTTGTTGCTGCCATTGGAAAAGCGGAATTCGTCAAGGGATCCTGGCTCAAGCCTGGTGCTGTCGTCATTGATGTTGGAATCAATTACGTTCCTGGTAAGTTGCGTCGCTGGCACATTTTCGTGCATCATTCACTTGAAACGCATAGATGCTACCAAAAAATCTGGCCAGCGCCTAGTTGGAGACGTCGAATACTCATCAGCATCTCAGATCGCCTCGTATATCACTCCCGTCCCTGGAGGTGTTGGTCCCATGACCGTGGCCATGCTCATGGAGAACACTTTGGACTCTGCTGAACGTCTCTGGAATAAGTCTCGCGAACTCAAGGTCAAACCTCTTCCGTTGAATATTCTAGAAAATGTTCCAAGTGACCTTGCAATCGCTCGAGCTCAAACCCCCAAACCCGTCACGGAACTTGCTCGCGAGATCGGAATCCTCCCCGATGAACTCGAGAGTTATGGTAAATATAAGGCCAAGGTCGATCTCAGCGTTCTTGATCGTCTGGCTCATCGTAAGAATGGCAAATATATCATCATCGCTGGGTAGCTCTGATCATTCCGCCAATCTTATATTGTCTAATACATTATGTCAGTATTACCCCCACACCCCTTGGAGAAGGCAAGTCAACAACAACCATCGGCTTGGCTCAGGCTCTTGGAGCAGAGCTCGGTCGCCCCGCCTTTGCTTGTGTTCGTCAGCCTAGTCAAGGTCCCACTTTCGGTATCAAGGGTGGTGCTGCTGGTGGAGGTTACAGTCAAGTTATTCCTATGGACGAAGTACGTTTCTGGGAGATATGGTATAGTCCAAAATTGGCTCATACTTCAAGTTTAGTTCAATCTGCATCTGACAGGCGATATTCACGCCGTAACGGCTGCGAATAACCTATTAGGTAAACAGACTCTCGACGTTCTCTAGTCATCCTCACCCTCCTTCAGCGGCCGCCTTGGATGCTCGCATCTTCCATGAAGCGACTCAAAGTGACAAGGTGAGCATCCTGAGCGTTTTATCTTGTCCGCGATTTCACAGCACTTAGGCTTTGTTCAATCGTCTTGTTCCGACTAAAAAAGGCAAACGTGAATTCGCACCTCTCATGTTGAAGCGACTCCAGAAGCTTGGTATCAATAAGACTGACCCGAATGAGCTTACACCTGAGGAGATCACCCGTTTTGCGCGTCTCGACGTCGACTTGGACACTATCACGTGGAATCGTGTGTTAGACACAAATGATAGGTTCTTGAGGAAGATTACCATAGGTCGCAATTCCACGGAACAGGGACACGAGCGTGAGACCGGGTTTGACATTGCTGTTGCTAGCGAGTGTATGGCCGTCCTCGCCTTAACCACTGGCCTTGAAGACATGAAAGCGCGGCTTGGAGCCATGGTTGTGGCGACTAGCAAACAAGGCGAACCTATCACTGCCGATGACATTGGTGTTTCCGGTGCTCTCGCTGTCTTGATGAAGGACGCGATTAAGCCCAATTTGATGCAAACCTTGCAGGTAAGGATTCACCTTCCGTATCGCACAGCACCCCTGTATTCATAGGTATCAAGGGCACCCCCGTGTTTGTGCATGCCGGCCCCTTCGCCAACATCGCACATGGTAACTCGTCAATCCTTGCTGACAAGGTCGCTCTCAAACTGGCTGGCACGGAAGAGGGTGACTCCTCAGATCGTGTCGGTTACGTTCTGACTGAAGGTGGCTTTGGCGCTGATATGGGCATGGAGAAGTTTTGTAATATCAAATGCCGTGTCAGCGGGCTCACTCCTGATGCCACCGTAATTGTTGCTACTACCCGTGCACTTAAGATGCATGGCGGAGGCCCGGAAGTCACCCCTGGGAAACCTTTGAGCGAGGTGTACACATCTGAGGATCTTGTCACTCTCAAAGAGGGATGCAAGAACTTGGTGAAACATATCCAAAATTCGAAGAAGTTCGGCATCAAGGCCATTGTTGCCATTAATCAATTTGCGTATGTGTCCCGAGAACTTGTTGATTGATGATGAGAATAATCGTGGCACTATAGGTCGGATACCGCGGCAGAACTTGACATGGTTCGTCAGGAAGCTTTGGCAGGTGGTGCTGACGCTGCCGTGGTCAGTAATCACTGGGCTGAGGGTGGTGCGGGCGCTCGTGCTTTGGCAGAGGCAGTCATCGCAACTTGTGAGGGTGAATCAAACTTCAAATTCCTCTATGACCTCGACCTCTCGATCGAGGAAAAAATTACTATCATCTCTAAGGAGATATACGGCGCCGATGGTATCGAACTCAGTGAGCTCGCTCAGAAACAAGTAGAGACCTACACCCGCCAAGGTTATGGCAATCTTCCCAGTGGGTATTTCCTTCATTCTCTTCACCACATATACTTAGAACATCGCTAGTCTGCATGGCAAAAACTCAGTATTCATTCTCTCATGATGCAAAGCTCAAGGGTGTGCCAACAGGTAAGTTGTCATCCCCAAACGCAAGCAGCCCCTTTCTGACGTGTTTGCATTAGGTTTCACTATCCCTATCCGCGCTGTTCGTCTGTCAGCTGGAGCCGGGTTTTTGTATCCCATACTTGGAGACATGCAGACAATGCCTGGACTTGGAACTCGCCCAGGTTTGATTGTTTATTCCTAGTCGAGTGTAGTCCTCTTACCCGTTCTGTAGGCTTCTGGGAAGTTGGACTGGATCCCGAAACGGGCCTGGTAACAGGCTTGTTCTAGGTCAAAAGGATGCATCAACTTCAACATCTTGGGATGTTCTCAACGAACCTTCGTTCATCTTCATCAGATAGATAGACTTGGAACAATTGCTGTTTCGATAAGGTCTCAGATGCTGTTCAACACAGAGTTGTAACCGATATCACACCGAGTTCCGGGAGGAGAAGATTTAGATGGGATATGGGCTGCTGGCTGATACCAAGCATGTATTCGTGATCTCAAAGAATGATATATGCAGTCATACTATTACAGCCCAACGACCCGACCACCTGGCAGTCTCGCATGAGTGAACTTTGTTTGTGGCGGAACCAAAGTCTTTGAAATATCATGATCAGCAATGGGCGCAAGAGTTCCACTTTGTTCGTCGAGTGTGATGATGTTGAGGGCCGCATTGACTTTCCTCTGGTATGTGTTCCCTGCAGAATCGCTGTAAGCGAACGTATTGTTGTTCGTTCCATTTCCAGTGTTTCCTGATGGGCTAATATTGAAGAAGGCCACTAGAATTCGAGCCACAAGTTACCCGATGCAGTATATGTAGCAAAGACCCTTGAACTAACCTGCTGTTTGATGTTCGGTTATATTCGAACTCAGAATGGCTGGGAATGGAAGCAGATGACGATCGTACGAGTGGTCAAACGACGCTACAACTATTGCTCGACATCAGTCAAGGCTGAAAAAAGTATATGTGATCCAGGAATCGCACAACTATTCCCACTAGGATCCAAGAGTGTCATGTTGATCCCCAAAGGATAAGAAAAGGTGTCCAGCACCGTTGTAACGTTGTTGAGTAATGACAACGATTGTCCCGATGCAGTTTGGAGGACATTCTGTCGGCATAGGACAATTAAAGTGTTACATGCTTTGCGGAAACCCCCTTACCTGAATAGTCGCATTTTCTAGATAACTTTGGACATTGGAATATTGGAGGTCCTGCGTCCATATTGCATGCATGAGCTTCCCGCTTCCGCTGATGATGTCTGCTTCAATATGGATCTTCCTCGTAGCAGTTACTGCAATGTTGATATCCCCGTTATCTGCTACGTTTCCCGTGGTTGTAGCAGACGCGAAGGGTTGTGCTATGTAGGACGTGATATTTCCAGTGGTACGGTTTGATGACTCGTCAGTATTGACTTGTAATAGGCCAGAAACAAACCAATTTTGTAGAATGGTGTGGTTTGCCTCGGCTGACGCAACATCGATTGTAATATTATGTGGTTCCCCGTCAGCAAAGACTGGGACGAAAGGTGTCAAGTCCAAGAAGTATGTAGGAAGGTCGAGGGCTCCATAGGATGTAATCGGCCTACCGAGATTACAAAGTTAAGAACTATGGGATAATTTTCGTCTATTATGCGACCATCAACTTACCTCCATGCGGTAGGTGCAATTCCGCCAGTGAATATTGTAGCATATGGAAATGCAACTCCCGCGATCTGATCATCCACGAGCAGTCTAACTTCCCGGAATGGTCCACGTTGGGACGCTGTGCCAGGAGGCAGGCTGGGAAGAAATTCGTCGGCTATGTTGAAGTACTGGAGACCCAAGTGTGAGGAGCCTAACAATATGAATGAAGTTCGGAACAAACCCAGAACTCTTCTGCGCCGTTCCCCGACGCATATAGCTCAGCGAACACGCTGATAGTATTTTGCGGCAGTGTGACATTCAGCTTGAGTTAAGAACATGTCAGACTCCCTCCCCTCAACGTGAAGAATGTTTTCATTACCGAAAAACCTGGAGGAACTGAGGCGTCGTTGCCTGTATCGTTTGCTAATGTCGAGAGTGGAATGATGAGGTCAGACCTCCTAGCTGGAGGATGCTCTGAAGATGACGCGAAATATGTGGCGTGTAACGTTGCTGGGGGCAAGTTGAGACCAATTCAAGATTGATTGAAAACTGCACTTATTCACCTGAGTAAATGCCATCGAGCCCAGGCTGAATCAAGTTGTCGAGCTCAAGTATGAAAGTGCCTGGTTTGGCAAATAGAGGAATATACCGTGTAACGTCCTTGACATAGGTCCAGATGATTCCGTCACGCGTAGGTTCTGGGGTCGATGTTCTCCAGACTTGCAGATAGACGAGTCAGTATCCACTTCGACTGCGACGGCAATTGACCGCATACTCTCTACGTTTTGAAAAGTGAATACTCCAAGTCGATCAAATTGAGTTCCATTGGAGGTAACGGTAAAGTTCAAGGTGACAGCAGCCCAGGAGCCAGGAGAGCCGCAATCGGTTGGTGGTCTACAGAGGCAGATATTGAATGTTTCCTGACGGAAATAGATGTGATAACGAACGTCAGCTCCACCACTTCCGCACTAAAGGGTGTAGATTCAATAACATGCGTGCTGTAGCGAGTGTGCCGGACTTACCTCCCAAAAGAAAAAGCGAAGTCACGCCTGAAAGAATATGAACGTCATTCTTGGAATAATTATAGGAGATTTCCTCACTGTAGCACTTGGACAGTGCACTGCTTGGCATCTTGCGGGACAGGGGGGGGCTCAGCTACTTGAAAGTCAACGAGAACTGCACTTTGTACAAGCACGAAGACCTGAAGCAATGCGAGGAATAGAAACATTGTCAGGTACTCTCTGATAGAGACTGGAGATAGGAAAGAGGACAGCAGATCAGCCCATGAGACGGCTCGCTACTTATAGGAGTTCAACAGTAACTCCCACGCGAGTAAAAGCACAAACATGTAATCGGATTCCATAGAACAAGGGATAATAATAACTCGTGGCGACGCCATTTTCAGGTGATAGAGCACAGGATAGTTGCATGATCACGGCCTTCTACTTCCTGGAATCTCACTTGACCATCATGCTGGTTGTGGACAAAAGGTGCCGATATATCGTGTGGCGGTATGACGAAGTCGGCGTCTGTTAGACTTCCGCCTTCTTGATCTACGATAATGACTGGTCCGCTGGAGATATTTCCGACGGAATCAGTGTAGCTGAAAGTTTTGGTGCTCGTCGGACTGCCTCGTCCCCGCCATAATCGCTTGCCGTCACAAATTGATAGAATGTCGTGAGAAATGAACCGGGTCCGAAGTAACCTGAGCTCTTTCTTACGTATGATTTGACGCTCCTTGATGGTTGTTTACAGGAGGGTTAGAGGGCCGAGAAGAACAGTTCAACTGTACGAATTCTCAACGTATCATTTAGGGGTCAAAGGATCGTTCGGGTTGATGGGAACACGTACAATTAAGTAGTCCAACGAAACTTTTGGTATGCAAAATTGAATCTATTGAAATTCTGATAGACAAAATCGACACCATTCAGGCTTTTGGTCTGCAAAAATCGAATGCAAAATCGCTATTCAAAGGATATGAGAAAACGTGTAAGCAGGTAGGCCGTCGTGTATAGAGACAGATCACCCAAAAGCAGTTGAATGCAAAACCTTCCGAGCTTGTAGGTGAAGAATCAGCCAGCAGAGCACCGGAATACATTTGAGTATTTGAATATGCACGTGCAAGTTCTTGTGACTCTTGGCCTCCTAAAAGTAGTGGTCAGTGCTAACGGTAGTGTCAGTTGTCGGGTGCATCAAGAGGCAGTGTTCCCCAGCTTTGACTCAGCGATGATCGGTGAATTGGTGATTGGATGCCAGAAACATACCAAATTTGGAGCAGCTGTATGATCACATCCTCGGCAGATAATCAATACATATGTAGTAAATCCTTGACTGTGGTACATATTAGTGATGATCAAGAGTGATCGACATATTTTACTAGAAAAGTACCGAATGGAAAAACTTGTTACTGAAGCCTCCCTGTGTTGTTCGCAGGGTAGAAACAAGTACATGCCAGCTTTATCAGGGATCGATGCTTAAACTGTCAAATGACTGGTGCCTTCGCGGTTTTACGGTAGATGATGAAAAATCTAGACACAGTCTACGTGATGCTTGCATGCATACTAAGAAGAGAAATGACCGGTATTGGACTCCGCTAGTTACAACATGCAGTCTTTGAATCTTCAGAACTGATGCTGGAAAACTTCATCACCTGTCGCCGCTGCTTCCTTTCCTGCGGGTTGTCCATTGTGGTCAGCGTAGAGACCACCCTCGGGATCTTCGGGGAATTCGACCACAGAATCACGCGATTCAGAGGTATCATCTGCAACTGAAGACCTATTCTTCTTCTTCTTTCTCTTTGATTTCTTTCCCTGTTCCTGTGATTGAGAATATGCATCTTCTGTCCTCGCCCATCGATCCTTCTTCACCTTCTTCACCTTCTTACGTTTCGGAAGGGCAGCGTCCTCGAAATTGGCGGGATAATGCCATCTGGACGAACCACTACTGGATTCAGGATTGTAATAGGATTCGTCTTCTGGGCGCCAAAGATCGCCATTGGGCTGCCTCTGAGGGCGGGACTCATCAAGTGATATATCAACGCTGGAGGCCTGCTCCTGTCCTTCTGCATACGGCTGGCCTTCCAGGGCGGAGCGTGGAAGGCGGTCGTTGTACCGATTAGCCCATTGCGACCTGCGCTGATGCCGTTCGATAGTCGAGGTATCCACGAGCCCATATCGCTGCGCCCATTTAGGTGTGCGTGCATGATTCTTGTTATTTCGAATGTTCTGCAGGGATAGGTGAGCAAATTGTAAAAGTAACGTGAATGGTATTACCTGGATATAAAAATTGTGGCCATGGCCTGGATGAAAATTTGAGCAGAAGAAAGAGAATAGAAGACAGAGAGCTTACCAGGTATATAACCGCATATAGTCAGAAGAAGATTAAGCCAGAAATCCTTCCCTATTCCAAACCTTGCGGCGACAGCTATCGAATATGAGCGAGAGGATCAATCGGGGCCATAATGGAGGGACTGACCGAGCGGGGGAAAAAGAGTGCCCATGATAAAGAGGAGGACGGCGTAGCCGTGGTACCGCTTGGGCTTGAAATCGACATTGGAGGGCTGGGCATAGAAGGAGGACATTGGACAAGTGGGACTAGCTCATGTTCATGAATTTGCGTTTCTCCGGAGGCCGGTCGATGGCTGTGCGCTTACCCTGGGTATCTTTTGCCAAATCCGGCCTCGCCTTAAACTCATACCATGGACCACGACGACCATGTCCTCAATCTCTCTGACGTCGTCCACGACGAGACAATAGACGACGACACCCACCTCGACTCATCTCCAAGTCCTCGCGGCGACGGCAAATCTCCCTCAGACTCACCCTTCGACTCGGAAATCCGTGCGCCCTATTCTGGTGGTTCTGCCCACGCCTCACTCACCTCAGATAATCTAGCCATCGCTACCCTTGAACGCGAACTTGTGAGTCTACTTGATGAGAACTCATCAGCGGCACATAATGCCCTGATGAACGCTGCTGCTCAACAAAGGCTCGCAAATATATTGGCTTCTAACAACAACGTTGAGAACGAAGAGTCTGGTGATAACCTCGCTGGTCTCGGCTTAAATCTGGATGGTATTGCTGCTATGCTACAGGCTGCCAATGCGCAGAATGAACAGCAACGCGTAGGGGATGAATTAGCAGCAAAGGGATCTGGATACGCCCAACGCGAGGCCGGGCTATCTAGGAAGGAACAACAGACGACTAGGACTGCCCCTGCTTTCCACTCGCTCACTGCTGGAGAACCCTCTTCATCTCACAGGACAAGGAGGAGAGGAGAAGGTAGAAGTGGGTCAGAAGGCTCCGATTATCTCTTCACCGATCACGACAGTGGAAGTGACCCTGAAGACCTGGGTATCGACGAGCACGGACAATCATTAATAGCTCCCGAAAGCTCACGGGCGGGAGTGAGTACGCCTTCAAGGAGCTCTCCTCCCGTACCTGGGGAGTTTTCCGATATTAGTGATATCCTAAACCAGCTTTCCGCCCAGTTTGAACCCGGTCCTGCCCACGGGCATGGACACGAGTTATCAACGCCAGACTCTTCGCCTGTAGTGTCTCATCTGCATCCTCAGCTCTCGCAAGCCGATTCGCCCGTGACACAAACGAATCCCGACATGTCATCTATATCCCGTCCAGCAGTATCTCAACCTGTCGCATCAACATCTACGGCGCTCCATACAACTCATGAACTGCTGAGAAAGGTCCCGAAAAGGCCAAAAGAAAAGGACAGGGGACCTAACGTTCACGCTTGTGAACAAGACCAATGTAATAAATCCTTTACTCGGAGGAGCGATCTTGCTCGCCACATGCGAATACACACTGGAGAACGGCCGTTTATCTGCAATCACGAAGGATGTGGGAAAACGTTTATCCAGGTAATTGTCGTCCTCGATCGATGGTTAGTTTGTTACTGATTTTATTACAAGCGGTCGGCACTTCAGGTTCATGCACGAGTGCATACCGGAGAGAAGCCTCACTGTTGTGAGTACCCAGGTTGCGGAAAGACATTTGGTGATTCTAGCAGTCTTGCACGACATCGGAGAACACACACAGGAAAGCGGCCTTACAAATGTGAAGATCCTACATGCGAAAAGACATTTACTCGGCGAACAACTCTCACCGCCCATATGCGCACTCACGACCCATCTTGGGTACCAGATCCTAATGTGTAAGTTAGAGCATCCGAGGAAGACTTATGTACTGAAGATGGAGGTACAGAAAATATAATTTTAAGGGGAAGAAGCGGAAAACGAACGAGGAGGATGAAGACGACAGAGATCTTGCTGAATCAGTACGGACGATATCTGCGCTTTTTCAAGCTGGGAATGACATGCCCTCGGCATCTATCGACAAGTCTCTTGAGGTACGGGTGGCGAGCATCAGTGCGGAGATCGCGGCTGCTATTGCAAAGGCTCGATCACGGACATATAATGATGAGGACGATGACGATGACGAGCAATCTGGCTCTGGGCAGGAGATTGATGGTCCTGAGATAATTGGCCCCAATACCAGCGGGATACGAGGGCTGGGAAGAGGTGATACCCGGGGAGAAAGGGATGAGAGACACTTGATTGAGGAAGACGATGATAGCGATGCCTTCCCAGTACCATTGCGAACGCGCAAGGGTAAGGACTCACCATTAGTTGGTACGAAGAGGAAACGCTGAGATGCTGGCACTAACACCCTGATATGTTGTTTACTTGTAACTATGCACTAATCGAGAAGCGGGCCGCGATCTCGCTTAGATAACATGTAAGTCGAAATGCCGGTGAAAACAGCTGAATTCCGCAGCGGTGTACCGCCCGATTTGGCCCGTCTCATATAAGAACGACGAGCGCGTAACAGCCTTTTCATCTTGCTCAATGGCCACCGAAGAAGCACCAAGCGTCGACCTCATCACTCTTACCCGGTGTGTATCGTCTATGTTTCTTCGCTGTTGCCATGATTAACGACGTCCTCACAGCCATGTCCTTTCAGACCAGCTAAGATTGGGCGCGTCTGCGACGGGTGACATGACCCTTCTGCTGACCGCAATCCAAGTAACTTCCAAATTCATTGCTACCAATGTCAGGAAAGCCAGGCTGATCAACCTGTAAGTCCTCCTTTGGCATATGAAAACGCGATCTAACCCCTCTTCGCACCAGCGTTGGCCTTGCCGGAGAGACGAACGTTCAGGGCGAGGAGCAGAAGAAGTTGGACGTATTGTCGAATGATATTATGGTTAACGCCCTCCGCGCCTCACGCAAGACTGCGGTTCTCATCTCGGAGGAAGTAGAAGATGCAATCATCATCGAAGAGCCATATAAGGGCTCATACTGTGTCGTTTTCGACCCTCTGGATGGAAGCAGCAATATCGATGCCGGTGTCAACATTGGAACCATCTTCGGCATATACAAAGTCGTAGGTATCCTGATCGCACGTCTACATACAGCACCTTAGCTCCAAACTCTTCCCAGAAACCTGGTTCCAAGGGGACAATAGAGGACGTCCTTCGCCCGGGGAGCGAGATGGTTGCAGCTGGTTACACTATGTATGTATTGATCACCCATCTGGCGCATGGCAACTTATGTTCATGAATCAAGGTATGGCTCGTCCGCCAATCTTGTGCTCTCCACAGGACATGGGGTCAACGGTTACACGTTGGACGCTTCACTCGGAGAGTTCATTCTCACCCATCCGAATGTACGTCCGCTTGTCGCATCCCCGGACTTGGTTCTGACATCCCAAAGATTCAAATCCCAACACGAGGCAAGATATACTCGTTTAATGAAGGAAATTCGATGTACTTCCATCCTCCAGTAACCAATTACCTAAATTCTATCAAATACCCCGTGCCACCCAAAACGCCTTACAGTGCACGATATATTAGTTCTATGGTTGCTGATGTACACCGCACGCTTCTTTATGGGGGCATTTTTGGATACCCAGATGATAAAAAGAGTAAGAGTGGAAAGTTGAGGTTGCTATATGAGGCATTCCCTATGGCGTTCCTGATTGAACAGGTACGTTGATCTGTGGATTGCGAGGAATGTCATCTTATTGGACGTCCCAAAGGCGGGCGGCATCGCAACAACAGGTACCGGACGAATTTTAGACATTGTACCAAAGAGCATCCACGAGCGGTGCCCAGTGTTTCTGGGCAGCAAGGACGATGTACAGGATCTGATGAAGTTTTATGCTGAGAAGAAATAAGATGTGTTTGTATTTGTTAACTTTGAATTTCTGTACTCGTATCATATACAAGACATGATGAATATCTAAATTCTGACCTCAATGACTTCGAAACCTCGTATCAATCTAAAGCTCTCTACAAAGCCTCTCGACCCCAATTCTCAGGTAAATTAGCGCCAAGTCACCCTTAGACAGTACTCACGAGCTCGTCTTAGCTTGCTAAATCAGAGCCACCAAATCGTAGAAGGGCAAAACGTCTCGTACTCTCTGACGACGAAAGTGGTGATCAGGACAAGGACCAGGACCCGGCCGATTCAGTTACTTTGAGCTCTCCTCCTGAGTATTTGACTCGACGCTTGCACACATTAGCAGAGGATTCTGGCTCTGAACTTACTGAGCCCGAACCTGGGCCATCTCCTCTTTCTCAATCTTCCTCATCTTCTCATCTAAAGCGGACTAAAGGTCGAAAGCTCACTGACGGACCGCCTGTTAAAAAGAAACGAATACACCAGGAAGTTTCCGATGAGGGATATCATAATGCTGCACCTTCCGGAGACGATGACGACCTCATAATCCACACGAAACGCCAGTCGAAGCTTACAACCAAAGCTCAAGCCAATAAGGGCACAAGTAAATTATTCTCTGTTGGGGAGCGGAAGGCTGGACGAACACAACAATCTAATTCTACAGAGGCAGCTCGAAAAGCAAAGACAAAGCGAACGCGAGAAGTAGAAGATGACCCTGTCGATGTCGTCAATGACACAGAGACTAGGCCGGATACTCGTAGCCCTTCACCGCCAAAGGAGACGGCAGCTCCGCCTGCAAAGCGTCGTAAGTACCCAACAATCAAGAAGAATAAGGGGGCGGGACCAACAACCGATCTTGCGTCGTCTTCTAAGACAAGTTCCAATGCTGCCACAAAGTCTGTTGTCCCCAAAGCGCCCGATCTTCCCAAACCTACCTTGGCAGGGTCAAGAGTGCCTCCCATGATGGTTGGAAAGGCCGAACTTGATCTTAGAGACGAAAGCGTGTATAAGGCGATATTTAATCAGGTGCATTGGTTTCTTGTTCGTGCCATAAGGTCGTTGACAGATCATTTCATGAAGTCCGGTGGCAACACACCGCGTTCAGGATTAGCCAGACAGAAAAAGGAGGAAGAGAGACGGAAGGAATTAGACAAAATGAGAGATGAAGCAAGGGAGAAAAGATTGTCCGAGATGGTAATTCGACGCTACATGGTATCATGAAACTTCTTAACCATTGGCATTCCCAGATCCCATCTTTCGATCTGCAAACTCAATACGAAAAGATTAAGCGGTTCGAGGAAACGTTGGGACGTCGTTCTTTGTTCCCAAATGTTCTTGCTGCCGCATGGAGAGATCTTTACGACGCGGAAAGAAAGAAGGCATTCATGGAGCAAACACGGACATCAGGTGGGAATGGCCAAAGAGGAGGGTCAAACGCGCTCCCATCCTGAATTAGATATTGATGATATTGATGTCTTCGTTGGGGCTGTCGTTTGGTCCTACTATTATATGGAAAATGACGTATATAAATGACGTGTTAATATCTTAACAAATGTCGTAAGGTTTTGTATAACTGGATTTTAGCACTTCTACTTGATAAGGACGGCTAAGTATGTTCTGTATTCCAAAAAAATCTTAATCATAACGGGTGACGGACGGAAGTGTGAATCTATTAAGACACTTCCGAAGAGAACTCAGCAGATTAGACTCGGATTCAACATGTTGATTTTCGAATTGAGCATTCACCGTAGCTTATGATTGACTTTTGTTTCCGGCACGCGTCAACAAACATCGAAACAGTGCCGAAATCTCTTCATATTTGACTTTGTGGTCATCCAATGACTTGAGAGCTGAGGTGGTTCTGGACGTAAAGAATAAAGGTCATTCATGTATATTTAGTACGGATTCTAAACCGTCTGCAGCCTTCTGTATCTGGGCAAAACAAGTCTGAAACCATTTCTTCGGGTCTCTTTGGTGTGTGGCTGGAGTTTGCAAGCTCATTGCCTGCATCTGGTCCGCTAAACTTGGTTCCTGTAGAATTTCTAGAAGGGTCGAACGAAGGCTCTCGACGACTTTTATGAATGCAGCCAACTCTGTCGAGGTTTCCGAAGGGGTCTGAGGGGTGTATAACGTAGACACGAGATCGTCAGAAGCAACGACAAGTGAAGATGAATGTGGAGGTAGAGAATCCAGACTTTCGACGAAGCGTGGTGACAAGTCGAGTTGGGAACCGGCTGATATTGTCGATACATCCCTGATGATGCGGTCATGGAGAAGTGTGGAGAGACGAAGTATGGCATGGGCCGATTTGAATTCAATGCGAGGAGATTCGTGAAAAAAGACATGATAGCAAACCTTCTTAGTTCGCTCTAGTTCTTCGCTGGTCATGGGCGTCCTAGAATCCATACCGAGTTCGCTCCATCCGTCATCTTCCCAGTCACCTGCAGGTGTGTTATCTGCCGAGCTTTGCGCCGTAATCATCCCAGCAACCTCTTGAAGTCCATCGTCCAAAGAGGCATGGTTCTGCGCCAGTACTTTTTGTACGGCAGCAGCGTTATCGCGAGAGAGACCGGATCGTGCATGGTTGATGATTTCGTGTACGGCTCCTGTCCTCACCAGATACTCATCGCCAGCCTTGCCCGTGCTCTTTCCTCTTTGTGTTTCTTCGATATCGAGAAAAGTTTGGAGTAGAGCCTTCATAGATACAATGACATCTCTTGCCACCGAGATGATCTCTTGAGTCAAAGTAGACCCGTGCTTTGGGCCAAAAAGACAAGCACAGTGACAGAGAGCGGTGACTTTGTCGGATATGTCTTTGAGAGGGGTTATAGATGCAGAATATGTGGGAGACGAGGGCTTGAGAGCAAGAGATAACTTCGTGGTGGCTGCATAGATTAGGGAGAGGAGAGAGATGAAATCTGTGCGTAGAGTGGGGAGACCTGGCGGATTCTGGGGAGGCGAAGAGGGGACATCGAGAGACTGGAGAGCGACTTGGCAGGCAGCGAGTGTGAGTCGAAGAGACTCGGTCGCTGGCATGACAGTCCAGGAAAGACCACGTGCCTCCTACTTTTTCTTCAACTTCCATGGTGGTGAGTCGTGTCCGTCGGTCCCAGCAGCTCATTCCTAACGACGACCACAGTTTATCGAGGCGCTGCGGCTGGCAGCGCGTCCACTGGCAAGGACAGCGTGTTCGCGCCCCGCATCTCTTGTCTACCGGGTCCAACCTTCCCCGCCTTCCGTCCTCGCTCTTTACTCTCGTCGTGCATTCTCCTTATCATACATATTCTCTCGTAGTCCCCCTCCGCAAAGCCCTCCTCCGGTCGTTGTTGCTCATATCTCGCGGCTCGAGGCGGAGGCCAACGTCAGCCCACATGATGTCTCCAAGCAGCTTGCGTTGTTTCAAGCCCTTGATGATACTAAACTCAGGTCGTCTTATGAGTTCATGATCAGTCGCTGGGAACGAATGTGTGAGTTTGTACGTGCCGTTTTCTACCCGTATAGCTCCTTCGTTCATCTTGTCATTCCAGGATAGCGCCTCTCCGCTTTTGCGGTCTGCACCAGCCTTCCAACTTTACCTTACGGCACTCGTAGAAACCAATCAACATTCTTCTGTCAGTCCTGCTGTACGCAGGCGGGACAGCTTGCTTGCCTCAGCTCAAATCTCAGACTCCATATCATCGGCACCTACCCAGCACGCGTCAGAAGCTACGACACCATCTTCAAGCTCTACTACCTCTCCTGTTCCCACCAAGACTGTTGCATCTCCAAGTGAACTGATTGCGCAGGCAGTGCTTGCGAATCAACCAGCAACTTTCGCCTCAACACCCTTGGGAAGATTGCAAGCAGGTTATGAACTGGGGCAATCTAATACTCCCATTCCAATTTCCATAGTAGAGCGTGAGTCTCGTTCAATCGGAGCGTTTTATTCAATACATTGAGAATGACGATCTTGACAGGAAAAGGCTCATGGGTTCCTGGTTTGATTCGGACCGTGCTTGGTTTCCTCCTCACCGCATTCGGTATCGAACTTATATCTATTTCCTCTACCCCTTCTAATATGACTCTAGTTATTCTCGTGGTCCTTGCCGTTCTTCTGGAGAATTCAGGATTCATGAAGGCGGGTCCGCAACAATCTCAGTTCGAACCTACCGAAGGAAAAGTCGTCAAATTCTCTGATGTTCACGGCGTTGACGAGGCGAAGGAGGTGTGTGATCTATGCTCTGTGAAATATTTGTATCTAACAATGACAACCCTAGGAATTGGCAGATGTCGTACAATTCCTCAAAGACCCAACAGCATTTGCTTCTCTCGGTGGTAAATTACCCAAAGGGGTGTTGCTTACTGGGTTTGTTGCTCTGCTCGACTAAAGGATATCTAAACCTCATTATTCCTCAGACCACCAGGAACCGGTAAAACTCTTCTTGCCCGTGCCATCGCGGGAGAAGCTGGCGTTCCTTTCTTCTTCGCTTCTGGGTATGGCTATGTATTCTTTTGCATTGTCTTGACTCTTCTTGATCTCGTCACAGTTCTGATTTTGAGGAAGTATTTGTTGGCGTTGGTGCGAAACGGGTTAGAGAGCTTTTTGCCGCGGCCCGGAAAAAGGAACCCGCAATTATCTTCATTGATGAACTTGACGCCGTCGGCGGGAAACGTAGCAGCCGCGACCAACAGTACATGAAGCAAACTTTGAATCAGCTGTTGGTTGAGATGGACGGGTTCCAGCAGAGTGAAAGTGTCATAGTTATTGCAGCAACCAACTTTCCTGAGAGTCTCGATCAGTAAGTTAGTGTCGTCCAAAGCTCAGGTCATGATTTCATTTTGTTTACAGAGCGCTTGTTCGACCTGGACGATTTGATAGGACAATTGCTGTCCCTCTTCCAGATGTTCGCGGTCGAGTACAAATTCTCAAACACCATATGCAAGGTGTTACCGTGAGCGACGGTGAAGATCCTGTTGACTCGTTTTCTGATATAGCTACTAATGTGATTGTGGCGCGTGGCCTTCTTTTCTTTCATCAGATGTCGACCCTAAGATTCTTGCACGAGGCACTCCGGGATTTTCGGGAGCAGATCTACAGAATATGGTCAAGTAAGCATAGGACTTTTGTTTCTCCTTTTGTTGATGCTGATATCTGACAGTCAAGCCGCCATCCAAGCATCAAAAGAGCGCGCTTCCGGGGTAGCATTAAAACACTTTGAATGGGCAAAGGTTAAACTTTTATAGTCGCTTATCTACTGCCATGTTGAACATTTTCTAGGACCGAATCGTCATGGGTGCTGAACGCAAGAGCCAGTACATTGAGCATGATGACAAACTTGCAACGGCATATCATGAAGTCTGTCGCTATATCGTCGTTTGGTGGAACATTATCTTACTTACTTTAAGGGAGGACATGCTCTAGTGGCCTTGTATACGGATGGTGCGATCCCTTTGCACAAAGTCACCTGCGTTCCGCGAGGCCACGCTCTTGGATATGTACGTTTTTCAATCTTAACCTACACAATTGCTGTTACATATCGCTCATGCGCTTCGACGTACTCTCTGAATCAGACTTCGTTACTTCCAAAGGACGACCGGTTTTCCGTCAGCCTCAAAGAATACCGTGCGGAAATCGATGTGTGCATGGGTGGACGTGTTGCTGAGCAATTGAGTGCGTTCCTCCCAAATGATCCCCATCCAACTCTGAGAAATCGTTTTCCGCTTCCAGTTTATGGTGTTGATGGCGTGACCAGCGGTGCAAGTTCAGATATTCACAAAGCGACTGGAATAGCGCGAAATATGGTCAAGGTATTGGATGTCATTTTCTCCTTTACTTGTGCTCAATGTTCGTTTCAGCGATGGGGATTTTCGCGACTGGGCCCGATATACTACGACAATCGAGACGACATATTGAGTGGCGAGAGAAAAGAAGCAATCGAGGAGGAGGTCTCTAGGTGAACACTCGTTTTTCCCCTTGCTGAATGACCCTTTGTTTTGCGCGCTGGGTTTATGTGAGATAGATGATTAATCATTCCTTTTTACAGGCTTGTGCGAAATGGTGAAGCCCGTGCCACCACCCTTCTGACAGAAAAACTAGAAGAGCTTCATAGGGTCAGTTTCGAATCAGCTCAATGAATTGCGTACCTGATTGTTTACTGTGGCACAGCTCGCGCACGCTTTGGTTGAGCATGAGACTCTGGACGCCGAAGAAGTCAGGAAGGTCGTCAAGGGCGAACCCATAAGGACTATCACCGAGGTATTAGACGATGAAATCTTGACCTTAGAAGGCCGGAAACCAACTAACCCATGACATGAAGTGGAATCGCGCCGACTTGGGATGAATTTAAGGGTTGAGACATGACTTTTGGAGCTCGTGGCCAGAAACAAGCCCGCCAGACTTATTGCGTCTGGCACAACAAACCTTTGGAAATGTCTTTCGATGATTAATCTAACACCTGTATCCTTACCTGAACGATGCAATTAACCCCTGTTAATTAGTGTTGAATAAATCTGCTTACAATTGAAAAAACGAGGATTTCAAGATGACTGGTTGTGATCTTGGGGGCCCAGCTGGACGTGAAATTCTTAGTAGTCTGAGCTTAGTCGGAATCCCTAAACAGAATACTTATTATGATTCCCTCTGCGATAACGTTCGGGCCGTTGTGGTAGAAGGGATGAACCGGTTCGTGGGTGCGCGAAGAAATATGAAATTGTGACGGAGAACGAGAGGGAGACATGGAAGGGCTGCTGATTGAGGAATGGGTCGCTGCGACCAGAAGTAAAGCGAATTGAACGAGAAGTAAGGGGTGGGTGGTGTATAGTTCGTGACAGTGACGCGGAGAGCGGGCCGTTTTGGTCAGCTTCAAACTTGATATAAGTACTATATCAGACGTCGCTGAGACAAAGAAGACGTTTTTTTGCACCACAACTTGATCCTTCGGATATTGTTGTCTGCAGTTTGGTGTGTTCTCTGTGTCTCGCTGTCTGGATTCTGGTTTTGTCATGATGAGAGTCCGCGGGAGTTGCTCCGTCGTCGTAAGTGCCAGAGCTCCGTTCTCGGCCCCCCGTACTGATTCTGTTTGATAGAGCAGGCGCCGACCGTTGCGGGCCCCTCCTCAGCCCGGGCTGATGCCCTGGGGCCGTCAACTCGACCCACCCTGGTGACACCGCTTTGATATCCAAGGCCAAGCATGGTGGCGGGGACGGCGCAGGCAGTTCCGGAGGCCTTGAGGGTGCTGCAGGTGGAGGTGACATTGGCGTGTTTTGTGGAGGCAGTAAGTCGGGTGAAGGGCCCTCTAACCCTTGAGTGGTGCCAGGTGAGAGCCCTGGTAAGTCCTAGAGTTCAATGCTAGTATTCCGGCTGAGTCCTTGTTCAGTGTCTTCTCTGTGGCCGGCATGGGGTTCCATGTGTTTTTGAGGCACCAGCAGCGAGGTCCTGCTGTGACTTGTCAGTTTGCCTTTTGTGTCACCTGGCACACAAGAAGTGCTCTGTTTCCCAGGACTGGTGTTTTGCCTGTATAGCTGCAGAGCAAGGCTGGGAGGTGGGGTGGGTGTTGGAGCAATTGGGTGGGGGGCAGAGAGGTAGGGCCTCAGGTTGGGGGGAGGAGTTAGCTCAACAGGGCTGGCCAGAGGGTGGGGAGGGCAAGGGAAGGATTATGGGGAAGGTGGGGCCCCTGCAGGGAGGGCAGAGGGAAGTGGAGGTGGTTGTGGCCTCACAGAGCAAGGGGAAGCAGAGGGCATTCCCACCCCTGGTGGCTGGGCCTAGCAAGAGGCTCCAGGGCAAGGCATCAATGGGCAGTCTTTCTCAGTTTCCCATGTACTCTCCTGGGTGCAGGGCTTTGGTGGGGGTGGGCTGAGGAGTTGGCAGGGGAGTTGGCAGGGGAGTTTGTTAGAATACTGTGGATGTGATGATGTGAAGAGTACCGTGCACACCATTGTCAGGGAGCTAGGGCCACCGAGGGCCACCAACTCCTTTGTCTGAATCTGATATATATACATACCTGCTACTGCAGTACCCTCAGTCTCGATTATACGATTCTGAGGGTACATTACTTACACCATACTCATATCCACTCATACTGATAGTCGTACCTAGAATACTTCAACTGATATAATCTGTCTTCTA
>JABFYK010000025.1:0-14027 GCA_018849495.1 Termitomyces sp. T123_Mx157
CTACCATCCAAGGAATTTAGAGGTGTCGGAATCACAGGCGGACATCAACAAAGCTATAATCGAGAGTCTAAAGACATTCAGCACCCCGAAAGAACCAGACACGATTTTGCCGCAGTACCGCCATCCAAGGAATCTAGAGGCGTCGGAATCACAGGCGGACCTCAATAAAGCTATAATGGAGAGTCTAAAGACATTCAGCACCCCGAAAGAACCAGACACGATTTTGCCGCAGCACCGCCATCCAAGGAATCTAGAGGCGTCGGAATCACAGGCGGACCTCAATAAAGCTATAATCGAGAGTCTAAAGACATCAAGCGCCCCGAAAGTACCAGACACGATTTTGCCGCAGCACTACCATTCAAGGAATTTAGAGGCGTCGGAATCACAGGCGGACCTCAACAAAGCTATTATAGAGAGTCTAAAGACATCAAGCGCCCCGAGAGTACCAGACACGATTTTGCCGCAGCACCACCATTCAAGGAATTTAGAGGCGTCGGAATCACAGGCGGAAATTGATAAAGCTACGATGGAGAATCTAAAGATCAACCTCCAAACCGCAATTTTGCGGATAAAGCAATTGGAGAGGCAGCTAAAGTCAGAAAAAACCTTGGCCGCAAAAGAGATCGCAGAGGCAACCGAGACCGCACAAAGTGCGATTGCAAGAATGAAGGAGATCGAGCAAAGTGCGATTGCAAGCATGAAGGAGATCGAGCAAAGTGCGATTGCAAGCATGAAGGAGATCGAGCAAAGTCGTAATGCAGAGATAGAAAGATCCGCAAGACAGAATACAGATCTCAAGACAGCGTATAAAGTTCTGGAAGGGAAAATGGCGAACATGTTCCGCGCAAAGCAGGAAACAGAGGACGCCTGGGTCGTAGCCCAGAAACAACTCATCGAGAGTAAAGAACGCGTCTGGGCGATGGAGCGGTGGGTAAATACAACTTTTCCGGGCTATATGTTCCCACCGAGTGCCGAGATTAGTCTGTGGAGCAGGTAAGTTTGAGGCTCATTAGAGATTTTATTTTTACTAATATATAGTCCCAGCACGGTGAATTACACGTCAGGAAGCCAGTCGAGTGCAAAGCTAAACAGCCAGGAACAGCCCCCTTTTCATAGGTCGAGAGATGATGTACCCGCGTCGGATACCCAGAAAACTCCAACCCAGCAGGGTGCCAGGTGTGTTTGATGCTCATTCGGAGATGTTTTACTAAAATACAATCACAGCGGATTGTCTACACCTCATAGCCAGCCGGGAGAGAAGCGTGGGATGCCTTCGAGTCGCCGAACCCCAGCAGCAGCTAAAAAACCTCGAAGTAAAGTTTCGCCCTACCAAAAGTTGACGAATTCGTGTTTGCTCGAGGATGAATCATCCATTGAAGATCATCCAATGTACGTAAAATGCCGAGGTCGGATTCCGCGTCACGATCACCCTTCTCGCTTCACATTGCCTCGACATCCAAATATGAATAGCCATTAAGGACAGTAGTGATAGTATGACACTTTATGAGTTTGCATTTCAACATATTTAATGAGACTTTATGACCGCAAGTCACAAAAATTTGCAAGAACGTACTCTCTGCTTGACGGGCCAAAAGCTTTGTTCTAATTGATATATACAAAGAATGCTAGCAGATGAACACAGCTAAAGAGACTACTTTGCACCCGTAGCCTTCTTGAGACTCGTAAGGATCTTGTCAACTTCGCCGATATATCGATCGGTCAATTTTTGGAACTGTCGAAAATGTTAAATTCAAGAGCGACAAGAGTACGTTGATACCGACCTCTTCTAGCTCTACAGAGTGCTTAGCATATTTGCCACGCTTGACACTCGTCTGGTGCTGCTTTCTGACTTGTACCCTAATTTCTTCTGCCTTACGTTGTGCTGTAGAATATAGAGCAAGTCTCGCGTCAACAGTCGGCCTGAAACAACGTCAGTGTATCGATTACTTCAAACATAAGATAGTAGTGTACTTGGGCATTGGTATCCTGATTGTGCGACTATCCTGTTTTTGAGGCGTTACACCAGGTATTTTGGCGTCATAGATAGCTTGCTCGATGTGCTTCAAGGTCTACTAAGGCATAAGTGAGTTTTAAGCACAAATCAAACGAGACATAGCTGCTGACATCTTCTTCAAAAGGAGTGACTAGCAACGTCGAACCTTCCCTAACACCGACGGTTGCGACTTCCTCAAGACGCATTTCAGAGTCGATGTCGGGGAGTTTGACGCGGACTGGAGAGAGCACAGCTGGAGTAATGCGTCCACTGGCACGCGATTCAAGCGTTGCGCATTCCTTCTTGTACCATTCTACGGCAGTTTTCATGGCGGATTCGGCTTTGGCGTACTCCTCTTGGGCCGCGGCATCAGTTATAGGTTGCTGGGAGCCAGGAACGAAGTTTGAGGTGGACTTGGCTTGTTTCTTCCCAGACGCGTAATGACGAGTAGCTATAAGAGTTTGACGATGGGAAATCAAGGCATTAGGGCGGAAAAGCTGCCGTTGAGCACAGATAGTCAGACGAAGAAAAGACAATGACATAAGAAATTCGAGGATAAAAAAGAAAATTTTGAGGCACTTTGAATGGTAACCCTAACTAAGGGTTCGGACATGTTTTGAAACCTCTTCTGAGATGGCGAACAGAAACTCTCTTCTGATATTGCCAAGTTCCAATTCCAGGCAACTCTAGCAGATCTCTGTATATGATACATACTGTCAAACGGTCGAAGTGAAGGGGTGATTAGAAAAAGTATGCGTGGTTTTGCTATACATATATGGTAATTCGCAACTCTGGCGGCTATCAGTCATCAATGCCAGCAATGTCGATAGCGAACCCTAACGAGCGTGGGGTAATGATAATAGATGGCGCCTACCATGCAATCTAGTACATAAATATAGTCCATCCCGTCCGTATATAACCAAAATGATTAGGCATGTAATTCCACCGCCAACCAAAAAACACTACTCAATCATCAAGTGCTCATCCACCATACGTATACTTCAAGAATCCTAACGACTCTCCTCGTCCCTCCCATGCGCAGGATGCAGATGTTCCGACTTATCCTGCTCCTCATTGATCCTCTGCATAACCTTCCATACCTCCCTATTCCAATCCGTGCGGAAACATAACAGTGTTCCAAAGAACGAATTATAAACAAGCGAAACCGTAAGTCCGATCCATAATCCATGAAGTTTCATATCCCAGCTGAACGCAAGCCAAATTCCAAATGGTATACCTATATACGAGCACAGTTCAGATGAGACAATTGTCTCCAACAGCGAGAGTGAAGAACGTACCGATGATATAATACGAACTAAGATTCAACAACGCTCCTGTGACCTACACCACCATCACTTGTTAACACCAATGATCTGGAATTTGCATTAGTAGAACTAACCTGCTTTCCCCTCGCCCTTAAAATTCCAGCCGTAACCGCCGCATTACCATCAAAGACTTGGAAGAGGGCGACGAGTGGTAGGATGGATGCTACCATCAATACCACCTCTAAATATCGTATCACCGAAACCATCCATACGTGGATTACAGAAACAAACGCACCAGGATCGTTATTGAATAGATACGCCCACTTGTTTTTGAAGACGATGAACATGGTGCTGTATAATCTTCAGACCATCAGTCCTCACGCAGCATATTCAGGACGACACACCTAGAAGCCGCAGAAAGTCCCAGCGCCATGATGATCGAGGTATACGACGCAATCCCCGCCCGCTTCGCATTTCCCTCCCCAAGCAAATTCCCGATCCTAATCATCCTGATCAGCCATTTGCCTCAATCTCTCAAACAAAAGAACTGACCTAACAGACGTCGCAACCGACAACGCAAACGGAGCCTGGAACGTCGTCGACGCCGAGGAAAGCAGCACTGACTGGGTCGCAAGTGCCACGGGTCCCATCAAACTCGCCGCGAGCGCAACTAACTCCCACGCCCACCACTCTGACGCCGTCTGCCCCACACCCGCAAGACCTAAATGCACCAGTACTCCAAGGCTCGTGAACATTCTCCTACTGAGGGGATACCATGCGGTCTTGGGCACGTAGAGCACTCCATACGCGATTGACATGATTGAGACGAGATTGAATGAGATCGCGGTTGCGATCGGAGCGCCGATGAACCCGAGTCGGATCGAGGGTGGACCCCATACTAGAATTCGAAATGGATGTTTTTGAGTTGAATCAATCAAAAGTAAGAGCTATACCTAAAAGGTAGTTGAGGACGGCGTTAATTGGTGCAACGATCAGAATGATTTGTGTCGGTACAGCGAAGCGGCCTTGCAGGTAAGCAATCCATGATGAGCCTTTTGTTCAAGTCATGCCTCAGGCAATGCATACCTTGAGACTGGAAATACCGTCTACGTGCCACACATCAATCTTTCCCTCCTGAATCAGACAAAGATAACGTACCGGCTCACACAATTGAAGGCATAAGCTTTGCCAATTTCAGCTGTCAATTTCCCAAAGAAGCGTAATACTTATCATACCTGGAAGACCCATAGACACCCAACGAAGGTACACCGCTGCGAGCCGTGCGACTTCTGGATCTTGCCTGAGTGCAAGTAATATCGCCTCGGCGTTAAACCAGACGAGCAACATCGGCTAAGTATATCGAGATCGAGAACAAGATGCAACAGTCAGCTGACACGGTCCAGAATGCAAATTATACTTACAATCAACAAGAAAGTCATTACGACAACTAAAGAAAGCAAACACATTACTTCAGGCCCTCGGTAGTCATTTAGTAACGTAGGCTTACACATTCGTTGAGTCCACAGACCTACGAGCTGCGGTTGAGAGGACGTCCACGCAGAAGGAAGCATGGTATCAAGAGCACTCGCAAAGCCTTGTATGACGCTGAAAGCGGTGACGTTGGCACTCATAGAACCCAGACTAATAGCAGCGAGAGCGGTGGTGGAGAGATGACCGATGGAGATGACAGAGGCCATGATGAGACTGAATTCAAGAACGTGTGTCCTAAAATGATAAAATTAGAAAGAAATTAGAGGGAGAGAGAGAGATGACCATACCCAAAGACAGGAAGGGCATAGCGAGTGAGGATACGAAGCTCCTCCCAGAGGGCGTGGACGGCACGATCATCATCATCATCAAGAGCTTCATCAATACGTGGAACAGGAGGATTCAACAAAGGCGTGTTTTCAGAGAGAAGTGGAACAGAGACAGGAATACACTGGTGTGCGACAGTAGGATTCCTTGGACGCGGAGAAGACGCCCTGCGCTCGTCCTGCTCGTCCTCAGCTTGATGACCGGCATATCGTGAAAGAAGAGCATAGTCTGAGGGAATGGACGCAGGACCTGAATAGTGAACCGACGACATGACGGACGCTGTTCAGGAGGAATTTTTATGTATACAGCTGTGGCAAATCTTTGCTCCAGAGTCATCGCCGGCTTATGTCAGCTCACGGATCTCGCCCGGCCTCTGCTGGATCCGTTTAAGCAGGCAACCAGAAATTCCAGTCGTAAGCAAATGACTCCAAAGCGAATCTGTGAAATTTTGCGACGCAGTTCCAGCCATCAGAAGTTTGAGTGAAAGTGCCGCACTTCAGAAGCATGTTAGCGCGTGATATCATGATTGCATAAGCAGATAAAATAAACATTCGCCACAAGTCAGCGTCCCTCTGGCAATGGGCATGCTTCGACATTTGGCGCTTTCATCTTTTTCCGGTACTACTTACAATGTGGCAATCATGCATTATCTGCGCACTTTTGACCAGGCATCACATGCTTTCCTTTCCATTGTTGCAATGGACTGGATCGTCGATAGGTAAAATTCCATTCTACTGCCATAGCCATAAGCGAGGGTTTGTTATAGCAACTATATCAAGTACACGGCCTCGTGCATTCCCCAACCCCCACAAAGCTGCTCAGCTTGTCTGATGCCTACTACATATGTCGATGCTACCCGATCCGACCAAGCTTCATCTTATCCGCTTGCGGTCACGCTTCGATGCGCCCGTACATGTGGCGACACGTTCCTATTTAGGTTGAAAAGTTTTCAAATAAGTTCCTTTCTGGTCTGGATCTCCATACACGCTATTCGGGATCAAAATGACTCTCCAGGAAGGGAGTTTTTGAATGCACATATTTACTCAGGGCTGAACTTGGCTGGATGTCTTGTGAATTCATTGCAGGGTCAAAAATCGGATTTAAAAGTACGAACAGTCAATCTCGGAGTCTTCATCATGTCATGTCATCGACTTACGACACTGGCCCTGTGTCACTCCCCGCAGACTTTCCTTTTTTACGATATGTTAGCCATCAAGCGGACGAGCAGGACCGCAGGTCTTCAAGTCCAAAGAACTCGATCGTATATCAAATCACGCCTCTCCCTAGTAAACCGCCCTCGGAGAACACGCCTCTCCTGAAACCTCTTATACGACGAATCAACAAATCTCTCAATGACGACGATTGGATTGTTTATACCTTCTGGGAGGAACTCTGTATCCTTACTCGTTATGCCCTTCCTGTCTTTGGGTATAGTCGTCCATATCTTTCTCCATTTACTTCCTTGTCACTGTTTCATCATTTCAGAACACACGCCCTCGAATTCAGTCTTGTTATGGCCCCTGTCATCTCCATTGGCCATCTCTCCACTACCGCCCTTGCTGCCATCACTCTTGGCTCAATGAGTGCCAACGTCACCGCCTTCAGCATCTTACAGGGTTTTGCAAGCGCTCTTGACACTATTCTCCCTTCCACATGGACGTCTTCTCAGCCACAACTCGTAGGTCTCTGGACCCAACGAATGCGTAAGTTGGCTCTTTGCTGAATTCTCAACATCCTAAACTAACCGATTCTGTCGTGCCGCTATAATATAGTCGTCGTGATGACGTTCTTGCTATTCGTAAGTACATTATCTCTTCTGCTACGAGTGGTGTAAGTTGACTGTCATATTCTATCTTAACCCTATGCATATCTAACTTTAGCCAATGTTTCTCATCTGGTTCAACGCTGAGCCATTACTGCTCACGCTTAGGCAAGATCCAGAGGTCGCACGACTCGCAGCGGTGTACCTACGTTGGGCCTCTATAGGTCTTCCAGGTATGCACGGTAATATCTTTTTCTCAAAATTACAAAGTTGACGTTGACGTAGCTTATGCCTTCAATTGTGTAAACCAGTACGTCCACTCTTGATTTTATTCGAAAAGAATAAATTGTCACGGGTACACTTAGACGGTATTTCCAGTCTCAAGGTACGTATAATCTAAGGTGTGCTGGTGTGAACATAAAAGCCTTACCGTTCTTTGCCTGCTTGCTAAGGCCGCTTCGCCATACCGACGCAGATCAATTTGATCGTCGCACCAATCAACGTTATTCTCAACTACTTTCTAGGTACGACTCCTTACTCTATCAATCCATCCAACTTAAAAAGTCTGATATTAATCCCAGTATGGGGTCCGCCGTCTATTCGACTCGGATTCATCGGCGCCCCTATCGCAACCGCAATCTCGTTCAACCTTGTCGCCCTCATGTCGATCGCATACGGAGTGTTCTACGTACCCAAGACAGCATGGTACCCCCTCAGTCGGAGAATGTTCACGAGCCTGGGGGTACTGGTGCATTTAGGACTTGCGGGCGTGGGACAGACGGCGTCGGAGTGGTGGGCGTGGGAATTGGTGGCGATCGCGGCGAGCTTGTTGGGGCCCGTGGCGCTTGCGACACAGTCGGTGTTGCTTTCGTCTGCTTCCATGACCTTCCAGGTCCCGTTTGCGTTGTCAGTAGCGACGTCGGTCAGGTGAGTTTGGTCTACTGTCAAGTTGATTGAGGCAGTCAGTTGATGGAGGATAGGATTGGGAATCTGCTTGGGGAGGGAAATGCGAAACGGGCGGGAATTGCGTCGAATACGTCTATTATCATGGCGTTGATGCTTTCTGTGGCTACCAGGTAACTCGTCTCGCTTATGCCCATGAAGACTGAATATGCGATTTTTTGGTATTTCACAGTACGATATTTATCATTTTTAAAGACGATTGGGCGTATCTGTTCAATAGCGATCCAGGTGTGTTCTGTTTTGTATACTGCCGATGTCATTGATCCGATATTTAGATGTGGTATCGCTCGTAGCGTCCATTCTACCGCTCGTTGCTCTCTTCCAGGTCTTCGATGGTAATGCGGCGGTCACTGATGGAATTTTGAGGGCGATGGGAAAGCAGGTAAGTCCCATCGTTGATATCTTTCAAATATCATAATAGTTCATGCCTGATTCTGGTATAGGTTACAGGAGCATTGTTGAATCTTACCTCGTATTATGTTATTGGTAATGTCCACTCGTCCCTTGTCCAGCTATCATCTCTGCTGAACCAGGCTTCTATATAGGTATACCATTCGGAGTTTGGCTCGCATTCAGTTGGGATATGGGCGTTCACGGACTATGGATTGGACTTACAGTTTCGCTCGTGTATTGTTCGTTCTTCGGGACGCTGTTGTGTGTTTACACGGATTGGAATAGGGAGGTGCGGAAGGTCACGAAGAGGCTCAAGGAGGGGCGGGATAGGGTAGAACGATTACAGTCCGGGCATGGACATGGGAGGGATGAGGAGAGTCGGTAGGACGTTTGAAAGACAGTAATTGAATACTTACCATCATCACAACACAAGACTTACAACGGTCCCATTCACATTCTTGTAAGCCAACTCTGATCCTTCGTCTAGGTAAGTGACATTCCAAGAGGTAAGAGTCTTCCAGCGTTTATTGAAGTCACTCTGTTACTCCGAGCCTTCTCCTTGGTAATTTCACAGCTTGTTCATATCGGTTATCATTAAGCAACGGTCAATCACTTGGTCTACAATGCCGTACATTCTTCGTTATGAGGCCTCGCATCGACCACTTGGTCTTGGTACCTCGCGTTCCCAAGGTGACGGAACGAACTATCACCCATTCACTCAATGCCGGAGCATTAAATGCTGTCCTGAAATTTATAAATGTCAAGTTGTACTTCATGGCCGAACACCAGCTGCAGTCTTGACGTTCGCGTTGTAAATGAACCGTTTGCAATCGTCTCTCTGGCCCCTCTGTCAATATCTACGCTCGCTGAGAATACATTTCGATGTTTTAGTCCATCTACGACTCATGATCCACTATGCCCGTTGCTGAGCGCGGAGACCAGCAATCTTCCTGGTGAAAAAGGCCCGGAAATTATCCTTTGATGACCCATGAGTTCAGCTCAAACTTGCAAAATACCTTTGAGGCGGAACTTACACGATCAAAAGTCTTCTTGAAGCTCTCCCTAGCTTGAAGATTTTGCCAATACCTGCGATATCTCTCGAATTTTGGGTCCGTCCTCAAGCTTTCGAGCACCTTCCTTCCCGTCCCCTCCTCAAAGAGTCCAATGCCATGATCAAGGAGCACCTCACACCTCGCAAAGAACGGCGCGACCGCAATATCTGCAATAGTGAACTCCCCAACAGCATAACCCTCGATAGGTAAGAGATTCTGTATCTTCTCTATAGCATCAAGGATCTTCTGGGTAGGCTCGCCGCGCATAGCGACGGCGCCGAAGGCGGAGCCGATGGTGTTTGCTACGGTGTCAATAAAGAACCGGGCTTTGGCGCGAAGGATGGGATCGATAGGAAGGAGTTTGCCTGGGCCAGCGAGGTCTGCGATGAACTCGACGATGATGAGGGATTCAGAGAGTTTGGTAGATTCGGAGGAGGGCTGATCGGGAGGGACTTTGGGGCCACCGTAGGCGAGCGCGGGTACCTACAATGAATGACATTCTAAGTTGAAGTGTGTGAAGTGTGTTTAGAATGTGCGCAACTGGGACGCGTACGCACCTTGCCTGCGGGGTTTACTTTGGTCGCGTACCATTCGGGTTTGTTCTGGAGATCAATCTCGAAAGGGGTGTATCGGAGCCCAGATTCTTCAAGGGCGAGTTCGGTCTGTGTAATGTACGTGTCACTGTAAGGAACGAAGTGGTTGAGGTAAACCCGTTGGAAACTCACCCTGTGAGCATAAGGACAGACCTTGTAAGGTTGTAAGGACGATCAGTTTAAATTACACATGAAATACTACAAGTCCGGGTACCTTGGCAGTGTAAAGAGTGATTTCTTGAGCAGCCATTGGGTTTGTTGGATTTGCTAGAAATCAACATGACTCCCTTTGATATGTATATACGCCGATGATCCCAGCCTTACCAATGACCAAGTTCCAGATGCTCTCCTTATACGACGCGGCCTTTCTTCTGCGGAAACCGTAGGTGCTCTTCTATACGCGGACGTTGAGTATCTCACTCAAGAGTGAATGAAGGCAAGCCACAAATGAATAGAATCGGTTAGACGCGATCACGTGCGCTTTTGTTAATCTTAGAAACAACCGAGATTAAATTAGATCTAATCTCGTTGTTTCTACCACTTCTTTTATTCTATAAGTATACACTCTTTTCTTGGTTCTTCCGGAAGTAATATATCTGGTAGCTCTACCACTGCTATTTAGGTCCACATAGCATGGTTCAGCCCCGGCATACTCCGCCCCCGGGACAACCTGATCAGCCCCCCATCCCGCCCCCTCAGCCCCTTGCCATTGGCGCGCCCGTGCTTCAACAGCCGAACTTTGGTGTGCTGTCACAAGGGCTGCTAACTGCTGCGCAGGGGCCGCACAGGGTTTGCATAGCGCGGTACAAGAGATCGCGCGTTTGCCTAATCTGCCCGTTCAAGTATATTTATGCAAGGATAAACAATGCAACCAATATTGCGTATCCTATTGGCATCAACATCATTCCAGGGATGCCTCTCAACAGATGGAAATTCACACTTTGACAGGTACAGCAGATTTTTTGTATATCTCTACCCTTGCTCAGCTAATATTCATTCTCTCAATGGCTAACTGTAAGCTTACGGCAGAAGCATTAGGGCTGCCTGATTTGCCTCTGGGAGCCACAGTCATGGAGCGATGCCAACAAAGCATTGATTACCTTGGAGCTCATTGAACCCTGCCTTCCTGTACCATCTCTCTCTGTATTCTTATGCTTGTTTACCTTTTTTGTAGCTTATACACACATCCCTTTCAAGTCCTAGATTTTAGACAGCTGACTAAGAATACACTTCTGTAATGGAGTCATTGATTGAAGCTTGAAACTTGAAGTCCCATTTATTTTGCTAACAGAGGTCTTGACACAAGTAGCCTTTTCTCAGCATCGATAATTGAGACCATATTGTACTAGCACCTCGAAACACATTGAGATGCATGTCTACATAGTATGTAGCGTCCAACTAATTCTAATCCCTGCACGCCACGACGGTCAAGGTATGGTTGATCGTTATGGGACTTTCTGATCAGTAAGCCTAGGATAAGCTTGAACAATAAGCCTATTCATGACCACGTCGCCAACGAATTTCCTCCATTATCATACAAATGGTGAGAACGGGGACTATCACTATCATTCAAACCGGCATGGAAGAGAAGATCTCGAGGCTTGTAAGTCTGGGCAGAATCTATTATCTCGTTAGACCCGCCATGCAGACTTGGTCAGATCTGCAGCTGAGTCACTCTCGTGTGCTTTCGTATGCTTCCATATGTGTATTGAATCGATCAACGAGTGAGTATATTAGTGACGGACCAACAGTTCCAGATAAATAAGTTCCTGATGGCATCATTCGAATTCACACTCTTTACCCGTCAACCATCGCATCGGGGACTATCACTATCATTCAAACCGGCATGGAAGAGAAGATCTCGAGGCTTGTAAGTCTGGGCAGAATCTATTATCTCGTTAGACCCGCCATGCAGACTTGGTCAGATCTGCAGCTGAGTCACTCTCGTGTGCTTTCGTATGCTTCCATATGTGTATTGAATCGATCAACGAGTGAGTATATTAGTGACGGACCAACAGTTCCAGATAAATAAGTTCCTGATGGCATCATTCGAATTCACACTCTTTACCCGTCAACCATCGCATTGCGTGGAAATTCTCTTCTCTAACTCTCTTCCGGTCCGTTTCTACGTATCCCACGTATCCACAGGTCCCATGATCAAGTCCGTGTGTATCCACAGCTCAATCGCGTCCATCTCCACTTCGAAAATCTATTTCTCGCCATCACGATATTTCTCTCCTCGATGAAAGTACACCCTCTCCGTCACCAGACTCTCTCATGTGGTCTCATAAGGCAAAACTATGCATCAGTTGTTAATTCATTCTGATGTAAAATTTTCTTGAATCCTCGTTACCATAACGGTCCGGCTACTTCAGCCATGTTATAAAATGAACAGTCGATTCTTTCGTGGTTTCCCACAGCAAGATGAAATCTCTCGTTATCCTACTAAGTCTTCTTGGAGCCACACGCGCGGTTACGGTCTCCGTAAGCGCTACAGCTAGTCATCCCATTCCCACTACGTTATGTGAGTACGGCAGGGTCTTGTTGTTTCCTTGTTTCTTATTGAGGCGATCCAGGGGGTCAGATGTTTGAGGTTGACCCGATTCCTCGTCTTTCAAATTTGTGCGCTAACTCATTCTGTGCGACTTTTCTGGAAACAGGATATTAGTGTGAGTCGATAGTTATTAATCTCATCCTTCGCATCTAATTCACTTCATAGCACGTAGGTTCCCCTTGTTTCCTGTTTCGTCCGCCCATTGCTGAAGGTTGCGTTCAGAGTGGTGACGGAGGACTGTATGCCGAACGTAAGCCTTATATTCCGAATAGTCTTCAAACCCCTAACTTACTGCTTTCTTCAAGTCCTACAAAACCGTGCCTTTCAACAAGTAACTCCCGGTATATCGTCCTCACCTTTTGCCCCTCTCTTCTCCTCTCATCGTTTTTACACAGGCACATCGGCAGCCCTCAACGCATGGCAAGCTGTAAACGGAGCCACGATCTCGGTCATCGCCGAAAGCACCCCTGTCTCCTCAGCACTCCCCAATGCGCTGCACGTCGTCATTCCCAATGGTCGCACTGGCCCCGTCGGATTTGCCAACACCGGGTACTTTGGTTCGTCAACTTTCTTTCTTCTTCGTTTCTTTCTCCAACTCAATCAACATACACAGGAATCAAAGTGACAGCCTCAACGACCTACTCTGCTTCTTTCTTCTACCGTTTCCCTACCACTTCTTCCTTCCGTGGTACTGCTACTGTCAGTCTGCAAACCACCTCGGGACAAGTCCTCGGCTCGTCCACCGTCTCAATCTCCGGTGCTCAAACATCATGGCAGCAGCTCTCTGTTCAGATCATACCCACCATCACCCCATCTTCGACCAGTAACTTGTTTGTGATTACGCTGGACGGCAGTGCGGCAGCTGGACAGACAATCAATTTTGCAATGTTGTCATTGTTCCCACCTACGTTTAAGAATAGGCCAAATGGGATGCGAGCGGATATTGCTGAGGTGTGCTTTCATTGAATTCAGTTCTACCTCGCAATGTGTTCACTAACAGATAATCTGCGATATATAGGCATTATCTGAGATGAGACCTTCATTCTTCCGATTCCCAGGTGTGCCATAGTGCTGCAATTTTGAAATTTCAAACTGACAAATCAACAGGTGGAAACAACCTGGAAGGTCAGACTGTTGCAACGCGCTGGCAATGGAATGCCACAGTATGCCCATCCTCCATTCTCCCTCATCATGTCTTAATCATCTTTTTGCTTCTTTTCATGAAGGTTGGCCCGTTAGTTGATAGGCCTGGTAGGCAATCTCTGCTGCCTTGTTGAAATGAGAAGAAACCAATGTTTTCAAGGTCGTGCTGGTGACTGGGGCTATATCAACACCGAGTATGTTCACTGGCACAACACACCCAATTTTCCAGTGCCAAACTGATTCTCTTGTCTCTTCAAGTGGTCTAGGACTCTTTGAATACCTCACCTGGTGTGAGGATCTGAATATGATACCCATTATGGCTGTTTGGTCAGGTATGCTAGTACCCACAAGTTCATCATATCATTGCACTCAGTGTGGTTTTTTAAAGGTTTTGCACTGGGCGGAACTAGTGTTGCAGAGGCAGACCTCCAGCCATTCATTCAGCAGGCCATTGATCAGGTGCAGTTCAATCATCTGTCTAGAATCAGATCATA
>JABFYK010000025.1:18526-57678 GCA_018849495.1 Termitomyces sp. T123_Mx157
CGCAACAACTTAACTCTTTATACATTATGACTGGTTACCCCGACATGTTGACTTACCTCTTGAGCTTTCAAGGCAATTGTGGAAGGTGTGAGAAGAAAAACGAGTCGTTTGAAGGGTACTTCGGATAGTACTTCATACACGATGGCGTTTATCTAATTCCTATGGTGAATCCAATGTCAATGTCACACGTTTTGGGCTGGGTCTGCTAGACTCCACTTTTCTCTTTATCGTGTATGCCGGCTTTGCATGAGAACACGATGATAATCTGATACTCATATGTCCGCCTATCGCATGGGCTGGCATTGGCAGAACATCTGGCATATGCATTACGAGATTCGACCTCTGCGTATGTTTGGAGGGGGAAACGCAGAGTTGTTCGGGAGCAAACTGGAAGTGATCATGGATGATATCAGGACACGATCAGATCAAGTTCTAAACCCACGTGTGGGGTTAGGGTCGGGTCTCGTTTCTTTCAACCAAGATGGTATCGCGCAAAGCTGGGTACAAGCTGCCGCCAACGACGATCACAGACAGACTGATATCTCAGGAAACGAGGAGGAACAAAGTATCCTGACTTTTTGCATACAAGGCTGATCGCTAATGTACCATATTCCAGGCGCTAGAAGAGCAGAAACGCGTGCGTCCTCTCGCCACGGTTTATGCTCCGACCAATCTAGAAAGTTTTCATAGCGCCGTGCTCAAATATTTGAATCCACTCGTAACTTGGATAGCTTTGCTGATTTGACTCTTGGTTTGTCCGATCATGAGGACGACGTAGAGGATGAGGATACCACACCCTTGCCCTGCCACGGATCAGTGGCCCAATATGCTTCTATGCTCTCACAGCCAGTCGATCCTACATCAATTGCTACTCATGCTAAGTCATTGTCAAAATCGCTCCATCCAAAAACCAACGAACCACCTGCGTCCGAAACAATTGGTAGCTTGCCCTCAATACCACCTAAAAAGCCTAAAAAGAAACGACGAGGAAAACCAAGAACAAACAAATGGGCTGATAGGTGTATGTACGCCGAGTTACTTGAGATGGTCACCGATACTTCAGAGGCATGGAGTAGTTCGGGAGCCGATGGGCTCCCTGCAGATCTCGAGAACGGATGGGTTGCGCTCGCGCCTGTTCCACAGGGTAAGCGCTGTTTGGCGGTGACTCAATCAGCTGCGGATTGTACGTTTTTTCTTTGCATATCCCTGTGAACACTTTTAACTTGTGTACAGCCCCCAGTCACGCCACACTACGCTCACGGCTCCTCGGCAAAGTACTGCTGAACCGTTTCCCATCAGTCTTGCCTCCTCACACAATACTCGACTGTGTCCTCGACAATAACTGGAAAGATAATGGTGTCCTGCACGTTCTAGACGTGATCAAATGGAAAGGACAGGACGTCAGCGAATGCGAATCTGCCTTTCGGTGCGATAACTCCTACCCTACACCTCCATACATCACTCACGTAACTCCTATGGAACAGATTCTGGTGGCGTGACACTCGCCTCGGCGAGCTCCCACCCACCGCGCCTCCACCGTCTCACTGGCCCAAGTCAAACGACATCACCACCTACACCTTTCCCTACCCTACAACACTCCTTCCTGTACCTTATCACAGTGACACCACCCTCCTATCATTCCTCACACATATCGTCCCCTCTGTGCGCCTTCCGCGCTCCGTGGGCATCGCTGCTCCAACAGTTCCATCGCAAGGCATGGATGTTGATTTTTCTGGTTTTGGGCAGCCTGTGCAGATGAAAGAGGCGACAATTCATCCTGATGGTCTATTGTTATATGTTAAAGCTGCGAGTTATGAGTCGGGCACGAGCCCTTTGAGCAGTTGGGTGCCGATCGTGTCATATGATGGACCACAGCATGAGAGTCCTCTGGACCTGTTTGAAAGGCTGGTTTTCCGTCTTTTCTTTGGCCTGATTGCGGTGCTTATCTTTTGTCAAGGCTTCTGTGGCGACGGATGGCACACACTGGGACCGAAGGAAGGGCTGGTGAAGTGCAGGAAGTCGATGTAGAGATGGAATCATAGATCCAACTAATTTTTGTGATGAGTGATCAGTATAGAACGCTTGTGCTTCAAAGCATCAATTGCACCCCTATAATTTCAAGTAAGGTGCCCAGAATAGACATGTGGCTGTGCGAAATTTGAGAGCGTTCGAACCACGATGTCAACATTCAAATTCGACTTTGCACTTGACGATGCGGACGTCGACGTCGATCTTTCCTCGCAGCTCTATAATTCACTGAATGTATCGACCTCCACCCCGAAAGACTCCGCGGCAAAAATCAATGAAGATTCGTTCGCCGAGATCTCAATCGACAAACTTGTAAGCGGCCTTTGTTCAACCTCAAACTGCTGCGAAAGTTTCTGCCCCAAGTAGCTCGAACTCCTTCCAAACGTCCTCTCATACTCGCCTCTAGCTATCCCTATCCTCGCAACAGACGATTCTTCACCTCCAATTGCGAAGGACGTGACCCTTTTTCGGCGAGATTTATTCGATGCGCGTTTCCAGCTGATTGCGCAGGAAAACATCACTGAGAATACTTCTGAAGCCCCTTCTTCAAGTACCAGCGCAAATGCTCTCTCATTTGTCGAGGCACCTTCCGATCTCGTTCCAGGCATATATGAAGGTGGACTGAAAACATGGGAATGTAGCATCGATCTTGCGGGGTACCTGGCGGGCCGCGGCCCCAAACTCGATGCACGCGGAAAACGTATCATAGAGGTACTTTGCCCTTCTTTGTCTGACGGTGCTCTCAGTTCTACTTGATACGTACTTTAGATCGGTTGTGGAACAGCTGTCCCCACCTTATTCCTCCTCCGCCAAGTCTTTTCTGGCCCACCGGAAGAAGCATTAGACACAGAAATCCATCTCCAGGACTATAATTGCTCAGTTTTGGAGCTCGTCTCCTTCCCCAACATCCTACTTATGTGGTGTATGTCACGCCCATCTGATCTTACAACTCACTCTAACTTGCTGGCTCGGCCACAGATACCTCCCCCGCCGCAGCCTCCTTCCGAACATCACATCCCTCTCCGGAAGCAGACGAAGATACCGAGTCTACAAACCCCAACGCACCAGGCGACCTCTTCCTCACCCCTGAACTCAAATCTGCATTCCTCACCTCCCTGGAAGTGTATAAGATCCGCCTCAAGTTCTTCTCTGGTTCATGGAGCTCATTCCCCGCTACTCCTTATAACATTGTCCTCACAAGTGAGACGATCTATAGAAGCGAAAGTCTCGTACCGCTCCTTACCCTGCTCAAGAGAGCCGCAGGAGTAAAAGGGAGGGAGAAAGAACGTTTATGCCTCGTTGCTGCGAAGGTACTTTATTTCGGTGTCGGCGGGGGCATCGAGGAATTTGCGACGCGGGTGAAGGACGAGGGAGGATCGGTGAAGAGCGTTTGGGAAATAGCTTCTGGAGTTGGAAGACGTGTTATGTCTGTTCGTTGGGATTCATGACGTGTTTACCATTCTCCGAGATTGCCACTTAGAAGTACGCCTCCCTCGTACTCAGGTATATAGTCCCTCTTCAAAATTTTATATGAGATTCTCACCACGTTGAATTTATAATTTCCCAGAATCACTGCACAGGCAGACAGGACAGTCTGTTTGTAACCCAGACCAATGCGGTTCTCCTGGTGTAACTAATACAACCACCCAATTCAAAGGACAAAGCTTTCGATAATATTTCCATGCTTATTAACACCATTGAACTTCACTGTGTTCGGTGGCCCTGCAAAGAACATCCTTTGTCTCTTCAAGGTGGAACTAAACTATGTCTACCGTATCTGCAAGAGGGTCAGATGGTATTCCCCAAAGCTAATCGTATTACCGTGACACGAATGTCTGCCAAAAGTAAGGTTACTCACCAAATCCCTCAATCTTAAACACGTCCTTAACTTAGCGAGTAACGGTCGGTGAACATCTAGAGAACTGCAAATGTATTATTCGATCTTTTTGAACATGTGTATGGGTGCTTGACGCTGTGGAGGGCTTTTTTTACGGAGTACGTACATCGTCTCCCGAGTTGATCAGCCTTCCTTGTGATATGTCTGTGGGCGTCATCACGGAGCAAGATGGATCTCCATGGTGCGTTTGTATGCCCCCCAACCATGAGGACTGTCATTTATATAAGATGAAGCCCATCTCATCTGACTCGGATGACCATGGTACCCCCTCTCAAACTTGTGTACTCAGTCAAAACTCTTGTTACTGTGCTTCCAACTTCCACAGAAGAACCACTGCATGGTCCAAGGACTCAAAGAGCGTGAGAAGCTTGGCCAGTGGTGAGACTTCTGGGATCATTGGTAGCATGCAGGGATGAGAAAACTATGTAGACAGACATGAATTTCAGTGTTTTCTTTGTGACACAAGTAATGGTTCCAACATGTCAATATCTCAGTTAGCAGAATAAATGATATGTCCAGCGTCAGCTTCAATCAGTGACCACATCATAGAAATGTTTGATCATATCTAGAATCTAATTCATGTATGTTATCATACCACTGCCACAGGAAGAAAACAACAAGGCGGGGTTCAATATGCTCCAAGGTATTCGATGATTTGTTGGCGTCGTTGCATGACCGTGGCGTCTGATCAAAGCTGTTCTCTTTCCACTCCTTTTGACTATAACTTATTTTTCGAGTACCCGCTTTTTGCTTTGTTCTTCCGTAAGTACTGTACCTGATAGCTTTAACACGCTCTCAGTTCTCTATAGCATGAATCAACCCCTGCCTGCTCCGCCCGCAGGACAGCCAGGACAGCCTCCTATCCCGCCTCCTCAACCAGTCGTTATTCCTGCTCCATACTTCCGCAACCCAACTTTATCCACTTATCACAAGGGCTGCAGACCGTCGCGCAGGAGATCGCTCTCGTACCCAAGCCTGTTCAGGTATCCGTTGCTGTGATTACGACGATTATACTGAATTTACTGAGGGCTTGATTCAGTATCATGTTAGGGAATTCTCAATGCCATTGTGGAAAGTCTAAACAGGTTTGAAGGCCGACTTGGTGTAGTTGAAGACCGACTTGGTGCAGTTGAAGGTCGACTTGGTGTAGTTGAAGGTCGACTTGGTGCAGTTGAAGGTCGACTTGGTACAGTTGAAGGTCGGTTGAGTAGGATCGAGATTGAGTATGTAACTACGCCTCTTTCTGCCTTTGAAGGCTGACCTTTTTGAACATTAGGTTCGCCCTCGTACCTATCCGTCTCTCTCATTGCAGGATTGACTGTGCCACTGATATTGCGTATCCTACTGGGGTCAACATTGCCTCAGAGATGCCTCGCAATAAAATGGACATTCATAATCTCACAGGTAAAGCAGATTCCAGTGTATCTCTACCCTTGCTCAGCTAATTGATTCGATCTTGCAGCAGAAGACTGCCAGGTTACGGCAGCAACGTTAGGGCTGCCTGCTTTGCCTGTGGTGGTGAACCTCGGATTAGATTAGCGATTAGCGGTTCACGCGTGAACCGCTCGCTAATCGCTAATCTAATCCGACAAACGCACGTGATCGTGGATACTTTTTCATCATCCATGACTTGTACGGTTCAGAGTTCCAAGATGTCGCAGTGGCTTACAAGACTTGGGCTCAGATCCCACCCGGCGGAAACGCCAGTCTTTTAATAAGAGCCTACACGGCGCAAATGATAAAATAATGACTATTGCGCACCATTTCCAGCACTACGTCAAGTTGTCTGTCTTTTTTTCGAGCGCCTACACTGGTCTTTAAAATCATTGTTCCATGTCAACGCACGGACAATAAATATCAGAACGATAAATGGGCTTATGAAAAATCACCGATTGGCACGAATGTTGATTTTGGAAACAATAGACCGCACTACTACTACTTGGGTTGCTTTCCTTCAAGTCTGCAAACGGCGAAATATTTTTCAATCTTGCAATGTCTCGAAAATCCTCAACTCCGAGGGAGAAATCATGTATACAGCTTCAATATGCGTATCCTGACAAATCTTCGGAGAAGATTAGATCTGATTATTTCTTAGTGGAGAAAAATTCTTGTGACGAAACCAGGCTTAACGTTCAACGCTCAAGCCTCAGGCTTTAGCATTTGTATACATATTCGCTGGCCCAGATCTAAGAAAGCTTGCTTTGTAAACGCCACTCTATATCCAGGGTGGGCTCAGAATAAAGTAAACTGTATAGCCACTCAGGCACGTACTTGACAAACAGTTGTAGACATCATCGACCGTAGCTTCTCTGTCAACTGAGCTGGATGAAGAAGACAGGCGAGAGCCGACACGCAGAGGGTTCTTGTCAAGCTCCCACAGTTACAACAACGTGCCGACGCACTCGAAGAAACAATTCCAGACGGGAACAATACTTTTTCTTTCGTCAACACCCACAGAGCAACGTTTTATCTTTCAACAAGTTAAACAAGGCACAAATATGATTTGTTCGTTCCAAAGAATACAACAAAAAATTTGTCCTTATAAATTAGTGACCAGAAGGCGATGATGACTCTCTTAAACAACCACCTAGCGAACATCTTCGTCGACCTACAACAAACACAATGAACTGCCGCCAATTCCGGTATCGCGAATCGGTCGGAAATCCAAACAGCCGTTATATCATACTAAGGGATCCGACGAACCGGACTGTGCTCTGCCTCGTCAATGATCTTCTCGACAAACGCAAAAAAGGCCCAACATGGATCGTGTCGCACGAGGGCACGAGCCAGTTCCGATTCCCCGGAAGCGGTCAGACTTCCTGCGGACTCTGCGCATCAAATTTCGTGCGTCAAGTATTCAAACGGTACGCATCCGAAACGACCAATGAAGATTTACTCAAATGGTTGTTATCAAAGGAGTGTACAACGGTATGTTCATCCTCTCCGCATCTGTACAATCAGAAACTGAGGAACGCTTTAGGAAATAACCGATATCGCACAGTATTACAAACACTCCGTCTGCTTAGAAGTCTCCAACATCGTAGGCGCACCTTCCTACGAGCGCAAGTTAGGGGCCGACCTGTCTTATATTGAGGAAGCCGTCCCAGGCCTTCCTTACTTCAGCGAGGCACTGGAAGTCGATATCCCCGCCGACAACGTAGTATGCTCCTACTCGTCATTCCTGAAAATCTTAAAGAAGATGGACGAGCCTTCCCAAAGCATCGCAGCTGCAATAATCACCAAACCCCTCGAAATCGTCGCAGCGATGAGGATCCCCCTGCCGATGTACAACAAATCGATATTCGTCGTATATGATTCTCATGGCCATAGAGATTTAGGCTACCCACAGAGCTCTGGAATGATTATCTGCCACACAGCCGAGGACGCTGCAACTTTCCTAGCCGCGAGGTACCCGACGTCTACACTCCAGAACCCGGCAAACCAAGATTTGCAGCAGGTAGTGATGGGTGCAGCCTTTGCAAGGCCCAAGGCTTCTCTGGCTCGTAACATCAAGGAAGACCAAAAAGAGTCACTGATGCTGAGTATGAAGATGCTGAATAACAAAATTGGGGCAAACATTCAATCCGAATCAAGCTCCCTGAAAATATCAGACACGATTTTGCCGCAGCACCACCATTCAGATGATTCAGTTACGCCAAAATTGCAGGCGGTAACTGGTGAGGCTACGATAGAAAATCTGCAGATCAAGCTTCAAAATGCAACTCGGCGGATAGAGCAATTGGAGCAAAAACTCAAGTCAGAGAAAACAGCGGCCGAAATACGGATTGCAAAGGCAAAAGAGATCGCGCAAAGTCGTACTGCAGAGATAGAAGGAAGACAGATTACAGATCTCGAGGTAGCGTATCAAGCTCTGGTAGAAAACATGACGAACATACTCCGCGCAAAGGAGAAAGCAGAGGACGCCTGGCTCGCAGCCCAGAAAAAACTCATCGAGAGTACAGAACACGCCTGGGAGTTAATACGGCGGGTAAAAACAGCTTTCACAGGCTATCTGTTCCTATCGAATGCCAAGAATAATCTGCAGGGCGAGTAAGTTTGATGCTCATTAGAGATCTTATTTTTACTAATATACAGTCCTGACTCCCAGCACGGCAGATCACACGTCCGAAGGAAGCCAATCGAGTACAAAGCTAAACAACCAGGAACAACCTGCACCTCACAGGTCGATAGACGAAACGACTTTCGAACGCGGTGCCGCGTCTAAAGCCGAGAAGACTCGAAGTCGGAAGGGCGGGTATGTTTGATGTTCATTGAAGAGGTTAAATTTACTAATATACAATGCCAGCACACCAAATCACACGCCAGGAAGCCAGCCGAGTACAATAACCGAAAAGTTGAATAACCACGGACAGCCTGCACCTCATACCCAGTCGAGAGACCAAATGACTTTCAAAGGCGACGCATCTGCGTCGGATGCCCAGGAAACTTCAACCCGGCAGGGTGCCTGGTATGTTTGATGCTCATTCGCAGATGTTTCACTCAAATATAATCACAGCGCCATGAATCACGCACCGGGAACGCAGGATGGAAGAATTGACGAGCCCAACCACGTTCCACCTACGGCTCATAGCCAGTCAAGATACGAGAGGCCGCTTTCATCAGAGAAACGATTTTCCTTTAAGTTCGTTCAAAAATTTGTTGCCCAACTGTCCGGAGGGGGAACTAATCTCGCTACGAGTTTGCGTCATGCAATAAGTATACGTAGAATTACCGGGTCAGACTCCGCATCACCACCACAATGACGGTCGCTTCGCGATCTTACGACTTGAATTTGAATAGCCATTATGAACAATAATGATAAAATGACATCTCAGGAGCTTGTATTTAGACAAATTTAGATAATGAGACTTTATGCCCGCAGGTTACGAAAATTCGCAAGAGTGTGGTCTCTTCTCAATAGAAAAGCTTTGTTCTGACATAGAATGCTAGCGATGCATCCAGCTAAAGAGACTACCGTAGCTAGTATATACAATGCACGAAGGCCGCGGTCCTCAACACGCGTCAAACGCGTCAACAAGCAGGTACGGGTCTCCGGTCCGAATGTAATGACAATTGTTCTCCGAACCTCCAGCAGCATGTGACCCTTCTTTTATGTAGAGTCCTCGTTGCCTACCGGAAGGCCTTGTAAGTTATAAGCGTGATATAACGCCTGTATACTGAACAATGCATTTCTCTCCCTTCTTCCTACTACTCGCTAGTGCCCGTCTCCCCATCTCCCGTGCCTGGGGGGCTGCCGGCCACGAGATCGTTGCCACTATAGCCCAAATTCACCTACACCCGACTGTCCTGCCTACTGTCTGCGATATCCTCAACTTTACTTCGACAAATCCAGACGAGCCTCAGTGCCATCTCGCGCCTATCGCTGCATGGGCTGACCGCACAAGGTACAGGATGCCTTGGTCTGGACCGCTTCACTACATCGGTGGGGTGGGTGACCACCCGCCTGATCACTGCAAATTCCCGGGCTCGCGAGGGTGGGAGGGACATGCGATGTTGAACGTTCTTGGCGCGGTAAGGAATACGACCAATCTTCTCGAGCAGTACGTCCACGGCGAGAGATCAATTACTACTGCGAACGAGGCGCTCAAGTTTCTTGTCCATTTCGTGGGCGACATGCATATGCCTCTGCACCTTACTGGGCGAGACCGCGGGGGAAACTCTGACAAGGTCAAATTTGGAGGTAGAACAACTAGTGAGCACGACTCATTGCCTTTCAGGTTGTTTATTTACCTAAATCTATCCTTCGCGAATCCCAGATCTACACGCCGTCTGGGACAATTTCCTCGTCGCCAAAGCCATCCGCGAGACGCCGAGGAACTATTCTGCCCCTCTTCCCTCACACCAAATCGAATTCGCGCTACGCGGTACCATCTATGACCCTTACGTACGGCGCATCATGTGGGAGGGCATCCTTTCTCAATGGTCGCCCGAGCTTTCCGGCTGGTTGACCTGCCCGACCCTTGGCTCCCCATCTATCTGGCAAAAGGTCCTATCTGCATTCACGTTTGATCCCTCTGACACAGACGACAATACACTGTGTCCCTATCACTGGGCTCAACCCATCCACGCGCTCAATTGTGAACTCGTCTGGCCACCAGAGCTCGATGAGCCTCCCTACAACAGTGTCCTTTCGGGCGCATCTTCTGATAGTGCAGCTTTCGCCGGAGTCGGGCTTGATGAAGATCATGATCACGATTGTGACGACTCAATCGAAGATGATTGTATGCTTCGCGAACCCCCTCACCCTCTTTTACAACTAGACACACCAAAGTACGCAGGCGTCATTAAGGACGACCTCGTCATAGAGAAGTTACTGGCACAAGCTGGTATTCGCCTCGCAGCAGTCCTGAACTGGTTGTTTGCGGACTATGAGCACGATTTGGCAGGAGCGCGGAAACTGAGGACTCCAAGAGTGGTTGTGGATATGTAGAAATGGAATTGAAATAATTAGCTAATACTTAGAAGATGCCAAGTTTAGGCCTTTATTTTTTCTACCGTACTTTCCGAGTCAGTGACTGGGCTACACTGATACATGCTGGAATTTAAGCTGAGGCACTTTACTATGTGCATGGCATCTCTACAATACTGGATAGAAGATAGTTGGGTATTGGGGAAAAACAGGACGTTTACGTAGTGTTTGCTACGGTTTGCCATTGGTGTGGCCCCATGCGCACCCAGGCGTCCGTTATGGGATACATGGCTGGAGAAGTTCCCTAGATCGCCTACAACTGATTGACCTAATGGTCTAGTACGTAACACTTCTCTTCATTTCTCCCAGCAATCACCAGGCACCAGCTCCGAGTCCAACAAACTCGGAGAAAAAGTTAATGTTGAAATATATCCATGCCACTCTCCGGGTTGCTATAATTCATTTTACAACAAGAGGTACTGACGGGTCAGTGGAACTGCCGGTCAGTACTCTCACAATCGGTTGATAATCTATGGTAAGAGTCCACATATGAAGGTCTTGAGCTTGGATGGACAGTTGGTTCCTTCAATGTATTTTCTTTTCCTCCTTGTACTCTAGTGTCAAAGATGGTGGGCTGCTTGAAAAACTGCTAGCAGTGTTTCTTAATGATAGCTCCGACCCGATCTCCGAACGCATAATTGGTTTAGGAAGCCGAATATGTACATATGGTTAAGTCCTGAACATCATTTTAACCATCGGCCTAATGGTCTAGTAGCATGATACCTCCTTCGGGAGTTCCTCAGTAGATTCTGCTGATAATTGGAGGTGGTCCCGGGTTCAATTCCCGGTTAGGCCCTGTTTCTTTCTTTTTTTCCCTTGTCATCCAGAGGGGATCGTGAAGTGCGGAGTTAGGATTTTTGCCGCTGGAGTTTGAAAAAAAAAAAAATCCCCAGGTAGCCGGGAATTTCCGAGAGGACGTGCACTTCAAAATTCGTACCACGTTTGTCATTGACACAGGTTGGGTTTGATATAGCTGGACTACAAGAATTCAACTCGGAACCAACTCGTATTCTTACAGTCAGCATTCACTTTTGGTCGTATCTTTCTCACTCGCTGAGCCTTGTCTGTCTGCCAGTTAGGAGATACCTTCACTTGGTAAAACCTGAGGATAACACGTCTGGTTCTTGCCTCTTTTGGGATATCTCTCTCAGGCTGTTGGTAGCCAAAGCATCGTTGAATAACAAAGAATGCGTGCAAAGCTCTTGGATCTGCAGTTACAAACAGATATCTAGGAACTAATTTCTTTGTTTGTTACTGCTTCTTTTGGCTTTCAGTGTCACAGCAAAGGGTGGCTCCACCGTCCTCGTCGACGCCACGCGCAGCGTGCCCCATCATTCGTCATCTTCTTAAATTTTGCTCATAGCATGAACACCTGTCATGTGTAGGATCAAAATGAATTGTCGCCTATTCTGCCGACATATCGCGGGAAATATCTGCCAGCTCTTGTCTTATCACTAGGGCCTCTTTGGCTGGCTCACTCTCGTATTCAATGGAGTTAGAAGTCATGTTGATGTTATGATCCATTATGAACGTTGTTGAGTCTCACGCCGTTGAATCAAGAACATTCAAGAAGACGGATAACCTGCAACCGGATATAATCGTGCCTTGCTCATACATTCTAACTTAGTTCTTCACGCAATGTCCACGATTGAGGCAGGCACAATAGTGGTGCGAACATTTGTCCTGTGTCGTCACTTAAAAGTTACACGGACGTATGGCATTGTGTCAGCGCCTATATATATGCTAGTATAGAACCACCTTGTTGCCTTCGAGCTTTTCCATCATCTTACACACATGGATCCCAGCGAAGCTGCAAACGGTGACCATGCTTCGGCCCACAGCAACAGCGAAAAGTCCCACATTGATCTCCTCTCCTACCATGAGAAGAATGCTGGTCGGCTGATCATTGATCCACAGTCAGTCCACCAATTGCCGTCCACTTTCTTATTACGTTTACAGTCTTTCGTAGAGAAGCAAGGATTGAGTTAGGAGAGAGCGTTGCGTCCCAGCTCAAACTTACCAAGGATGGAACTAAGGTCCTCTGGCCACAACCCACCGACTCCTCAGATGATCCCCAGAATTGGAGTGACTGGCGCAAGACAGTTCAACTGATCATCATTACCCTCGCTGCCATTATCCCCGACTTCGATTCTGGCATAGGCTGGTATACTCCCAGTGTATTGACAGTATTTTGACCGAGCAGCAGGGATTGCCGCAATATTTGCGTTGGCGAAACAGTATAACACGACTACTGGAGTGATCAATGACTTGACTTCAAAGTGGGAGCATTGTCTACCACCATGACCAACGTTGACCACTGAATATCTTCAGCTGGAGTATCTTCTTGCTTGGTTAGGATCTGTCTATGGTTTACCCATGCGATATATTTCATTAAGGTAAACCTACGTCTTCAGGTTGGGGGGGCCTTTTTGCCGTTATGTTAATGCGGCGTTACGGACGGTTGCCTGTCCTCTTCTGGTCTCAGGTCAGTCTTCGATGATACATCCCACGCACTGTGCTCAAGCATGCCATTTTCAGGTTTTCGCCCTCGGATTCCTCGTAGGAGCAACTTTCGCGCCGACACTGAAGGTATTTGCAGGTAGGTATCTTCACACATCTGGATCCCATGACGGGTGCTATTGGAAATGTCCAGCCATGAGGTGCCTGACAGCTTTCTTCGCGTGAGAAAACCACTTCGATTTTCGACGCCTGACTTACACCCAAAATTAGGACTGCCCCTCAAGTCACGGTTCGCAGTGAAGTCTATCATTTTCCCTAGTCCCTGACATGGCATGATCGATCTAGGGTCTCTATGTCATCAGCGACATGTACCCGTTCCATTTGCAGGCTCGAAAGGTCAGTATAATTGTCAATCTATGAACAATCAAACCAATCAACGTTCTCATGGACTCGATAGCTTAACATCTGGACTATGGGTTTCATTATCTCCCCCTTCCTCTCTCCATTTGTTTTTGGCTTCCTTGTCGCACGTACAAGCTGGCGGTGGGCATATGGCATCGGATCGATGTACGGTGCCGTTGTGGTACTTCTGATCGTTTTCTTTGGTGAGGAAACGTGAGCTTTTTCAATCATAATGCTACTCGATTTCTCCACATCAGTACTATATGACTAGGATGTACGACCGCACCGTTAGGCCTATTCCAGAACCTCCGACTAGAGGTTTTCGTTACCGCATTGAAACTCTTATCGGAATTACTGGCGTCAAGATGGCAAAATATCGCACATCGTGGAAGGAGTCAATTTTGTCCCCATTCAATGTCGTCTGGCGACCACATCTCATGATGATCCTCTGGTTCGAGGTGCGTATTCTTTCCTTTCCCTCTCTCGAGGTCAACAAACATTTTAGGCGATGGTCTTCGGATTCTCCATTGGCATCAATGTATGTGATGTTCACGTGTCATGAATGACAGAACATCTTAATATTTTTATTCCAGACGACGAATGCAGTGTTCCTGGGATCACCTCGCCCAGTAGGGTACGCATTCAGTCAATTTGCAATCTCAGGTGCATACGGCACGCCAATCGTAAGTTTGCTTTCTATATTTCAGAAACCATCTTTTCACGATAGCTTGTAGGTTTCTGTGATCATCGGAGAAATTGTCGGTCGTTACATGAATGACTGGATCATGAATATGAGTATACGGCGGAACAGCGGGGTCTTTGAAGCCGAAAGTCGCCTCTGGTATTGCTATTTCTTTCATTTACAAGCAACACATTAACAACCATCTCGAGGGCTTGTTATGTTGCAATGCCATTATATATCTGTGGTTTCGTCACTCTCGGGGCGTCTTTCCAGAAACATTTGAGCGTTGGTGCACTAGTCATGGGATGGGGGATTGCAGAACTAGCAGTCATGATAAATACTGTCGCGGTCTATGCGTATTGCAATGATTGCTTCCCGAAGCACAAGGTAGGTTGTTACATTGGTTCATTGTTTTATGACCGTTGTCCACAACTCCTACAGGGGGAGATCAGCGCGCTCATAAATCTTGCGAGAACTTTGAGAGGTTCGTGTCGAAATCATCAATCACCCTTCGTAGATATCCTGAAACTTTTCTAGGCTTCAGTGTAGCATTCTTTCAAGTTCCATGGGCAACCAAAAATGGGGCTATCCAAACTTTTGGAGTTGAAGCCGCGTAAGTACATTAGCATTCACATATCTGACATTCTGTTGATTCTCTACGTGTCTAGTATCGTGATCGGTCTATTCTTGTTGGTGGTTCCTGCCTTGCAAATCAAAGGTCGCCGCTTAAGAGTACGTTTCCGTTACAGGATTTCGCGATTCCAATGCCTGACGTTTCAAATTTTGTATAGGAGCAGTATTCCATTTGATGGCTCATCTAATTAGTGCAATTCCCTGTTGCGAGGATGTTTTCTTTTCTGCGTGGTTATTCTGGTTGATCAGAAACTTTGAACTCGATGAAATAGCCGAAGAAGTATTAGCTGAGCTAAGCAGATATTCTGTTCTTACGCAATCAATCGAGCAGGACCTCTGTATGTGTGACAGATAATCATCTCCATAGTCTTTGACGAGGGCCTGGCTGTATGTATGCGGCCTGAGTATGTAGGTCTATGAAACACCCTTTGCTAAGTTCCATGAGTCACATGCATATGATTCGACTCTAGGGAGCATGGATCTACACTCGATCTCATCCACATCAGATGATCTGTTTTAAAAGAATCAAGCGCGTAGCAAATGGGGTTAACAATATCTATATCGGCTGATTGACTTTGAATCTTGTCCAATTTGAATGCATGGCATGGAACTATTGAAGTGCATATGGGCAAAGATGACCCGCATGCAAAGCTTGACACTCTCCTTGTCATCCGCCATCTTTCAGACATTCCCTTTACTATGCCTTCCAAGTCGGGCTCTCTAGAGAAACATGAGATTCTTGAAACCGTTTGCCAGGCAAGCGACATAGACCTTCATTCTTTCCATGAAAAGCATGCGGGACGGCTGGTAATAGACCCGGGGTACGTGTCCTCTTCATGTGATCATCCAGGATATCCAGAACTCGCTTCAACAGGGAAGCCAGAATTGAGTTAGGAGAGGCCGTAGCTTCGAGACTTAAACTCTCTCCAGACGGAACCAAAGTTCTATGGCCGCAACCTCACGACTCCGACCTCGATCCCCAGAATTGGAGCGATCACAAGAAAAATTTCTTGTTATTCATTATCACTTTGGCTGCAATCGTCCCAGATTTTGACTCTGGAATAGGTAAAACGAGTTTTCATCAATAAAACAGCTATTTTACTCTGCCTTCGATGTTTAGGAATCGCCGCTATTTTTGCCCTCGCCGAACAATACAACACAACCCCTGGTGTAATAAATAATGTGACGTCAAAGTCGGTGTGATCTTCCGACCTCCACTTCTGTCTTTGACTCACGTTTCCGTAGTTGGAGTATCTTCTTACTTGGTTGGGATATTTTGACTGGTCTCTTGATATATGCATAACGAGCACTGCAGGATGGGGTGGTATTGCTGCTATCATCTTCGTCAATCGTTACGGACGGTTGCCTGTGCTTTTTTGGTCCCAGGCGAGCATTTAACAACATCCTGTAGGTCATTCATGATACTCATTTCTCAATTCTCGCAAGGTCTTGGCGCTAGGATTTTTAATTGGAGCGACCTTCGCTCCCGACTTGAAGACTTTCACAGGTATCATGAGATAACAGTGTGGCTATCACTTTTAAGATTTTCTAATGCCTATATTAGCTATGCGGTGCCTGACTGCGTTTTTCGGGTGAAAATCTTTCCTTACCTGCCGATTAACTTGAACTCACTCGGCGGCCACATTTTAGAACAGCACCACAGGTTACTGTACGTTTCCGATGATGGATCATTTATCATCATATAGCTGAATGGATCCGGTACTCAGGGCCTCTACATAGTGACAGATCTATTCCCTTTTCATTTACAAGCCCGCAAGGTATGTATTACACAAAGTTGTACAAGTGTCGTCTTGAAGTCACGATCTAGCTCAACATCTGGACTATGGGTTTCATCATTTCTCCATTCCTTTCCCCATTTGCTCTCGGATTTCTCGTTGCACGCCAAAATTGGCGGTGGTCATACGGCATCGGATGTTTTTATTCAGTTATCGTGGTAACTCTCATTACCTTATTCATGGAAGAGACGTGAGAACCTCCTCTTTGTCGATTCTCAAATTCTGACGCGGAAACAGACTCTATGACCGCACACTGAAACCGGTCCCACCACGTCCTACAGATGGGCTTCGTTATCGTGTCGAGACCCTTCTAGGAATCACCGGTGTCAAGATGGCAAAGTACAGGGCTACTTGGATTAGAGCTATCGTCTCACCGTTCCGGGTTGTGTGGAGACCTCATGTTCTCAGCATTCTTATCTTTGAAGTCATTCTATAGTTACAGCGATCATTGATTTCCTACTGACATTACACTCACATTTAGGGTGTAATATTTGGGTTTAGCATTGGGATCAACGTCAGTCGCAACTTCTATAAATCTTTCTCCTTTCGTTTGCTAAATGGATGGATTTAGGTGACAAACGCTGTTTTTCTCGGAGAAGCTCCACCAGTTGGTTACGCATTTGACCCTTTGATCATTGCAGGCATCTACGCGACCCCCATCGTGCGAATTTCATTAAGTATAGATATTCTTTTCGATGTCGTGACCATTTTCGCCAACTTTAGGTGTCTGTTATCATTGGCGAACTCATGGGCCGTTATATGAACGACTGGATTATGAACGCCAGCATCCGTCGCAACGAGGGAGTATTCGAGGCCGAGAGCCGTCTCTGGTAAGACTATAATGTCATTTCTCGGTATGCAAGATTTACACAGGACGCAAAGGGCATGTTATGCCGCTATACCCCTCTTTATCTGCGGATTCTTGGTGCTTGGCGCCTCTTTCCAGAAACACCTTAGTGTGGGCGCCATTATCATGGGTTGGGGCATTTCGGAGCTTGCAGTCATGATTAACACAGTCGCCGTATATGCGTACCTCAACGATTGTTTCCCTAAGCATCAGGTTTGTCATTTTATCTCAAAAAATGTGATCATCCTCTCACCTCCTCCCAGGATGAAGTTAGTGCTCTCATCAACTTGGCTCGCGTTCTTGGTGGTACGAAGTATTTTTATGAAGCTGGACATAGTACCGAGGTCTTGTTTAGGGTTTGCTGTTGCATATTTCCAAGTCCCTTGGGCTGCGAAGAACGGCGCCCTTCAGACATTTGGCGTGGAAGCAGCGTGAGTAATTAAGATATTTGTTTAAGAGCTTGTTTTTCAGAAAGAGCGTCCAGGATTGTCACCGGCCTATTCATTCTGGTTGTTCCGTGGCTGCAACTGAAAGGGAATGCACTTCGCGTAAATCTGTCTCATCTAACAGCTACTAGCAGGCATCTGATAACATGATTTTTCAGGGAAATTATTCCATACAGTAGTCCCACAACATTATATTTTATATGCTTGTCAGTGCCCATTGAATCAACGTCGAGCTTTAAATTCCACAAAAGTCCATGTTTGACTTGTCTTGGTCAGTGAGCGCGATTTTTCCAGTCTTCTAAAAGCAACATCAAGTACCTTCCATTTCAATCGCCTGGGGCACGAGGATGAGAGACAGTAACCCGGAGATCAGTAAATGCATCAACATCGAACCTCCCGTAACCAGATAAGCCACTAAGAGTTCTTCAGATTCCAGTGAGTTTTACAATGCAAATCGACCGCGTACCCTAGCCCACGTGCGCTCGTAGGTGGCTCCACGTGGACTGTTGAGCCATTGATATTGACAAAACCTATCTCGATAGAAGCGAGTTATAGAAACCACTCGATCAAACAGAGGATGCAAACCTGCCCGCACCCGCGCAGCCACACGTTGTGCTACATACGTATCATTGGACCACACACCAGAAGCAAGAGAATATTCCGAAGCATTTGCGAGTTCGACGGCTTCATCCACTGTGTCTACGACCACGAATACGACCACTGCAAGCAGCGATATGAAAACCAATGACTGGCGTGCAAGATTAATGTGACTATCATTCGCGTACCCGGGCCAAATGATTCCTTCTCCCATACCCTCAGGCCTTTCCCTGTACCGCTTCCCTTGAATCCAAGCTTTACTAGATGCGGTAGCACAGTTGCTCGCTCCATCTTCAAGTCGCCTAACAGGAGTTCTGCACCTCCTTCTACCGCCTCTTTCACCATGCTTATCACATTGTCTGCGGAACCTTGGCTGAACAAGGTGCAAGTTGTCAGACCTTTGCACAAAATGGTTATAGCATCAATGAGAAGGGGCGCGACGCCAGCCTGGACTATGACACGCTCCGAGGACATACAAACTTGCCCGGAATGGGCGAATGCACCATGAACAATACCTCGCGCTGCCGCCGCTATGTTGGCATCGTCCAACACCTAAATATTTCAGTTTATGAATGCAGAACAAGGCTATTTGGACTGACAATGACGGGCGCCTTGCCACCCAGCTCGAGAATGCAGGGTTTAAGATGTCTCGCAGCCTCTATTGCGATGATGCGGCCAACGCGATCGCCCCCGGTGAACTAGCCACGAAGCAATGAAGGTGAAAGGTACGTTGTAATAATGGTACATATGACATACAGTGATTTTGCGTACTGCAGGGTGTGCAATGAGTTCAGCAGTACGAGCAGGAGCATCTTCACGGGAAACAGATACATAGTTTAGTACGCCGGGAGGCAGTCCTGCTTCATGGAGAAGCTCGACGACGACAGCCTGGCTACCGGGACTGTACTCGGACGACTTGAGCACGACAGTGTTACCACATATGATTGGAATTAAGACTGCTCTGAGTGCGAGAGTAAAGGGCGCATTCCACGGTGCGATTGACAATCTGTCGACGTCAGCTAAGAACATCAACGTGTTTGGAAGAAAACAAACGTACATGACACCCATTGCCCTTCGACGAACATTAAGCTCTCCATCAGGAATGACAGACGGTATAATCTGTCCGTTCAACTCTCCGAAAAATCCAGTTGAAGCGCGTAAGTTATTTATAGATCCGGTCCAATTGAAAGTACACCATGTCAGTGACGCAGCTGTCTCTGATTGGATTGTCTCCATGACTTTATTCTTATAATTCTCGGTCGCAAGAAGCTCTGCAGCCTTCAGGAAAATACCTCGACGTTCAGCTATAGTTGAGTGCTCCCAAGTTTGAAACGCTCTTGCAGCAGCATCGACTGCAGCCTGGCAGTCTTCGCGAGAAGCATTTGCTGATTTTCCCACTACGAGACCAGAGGCAGGATTGATGATATCAAACGTAGACACAGAGAGTTTTGGTTCGCCACCAATAAACAGAGGAGTGAGGTGGGCCATGAAGGAGGTTCCCAGTCCTCGTTTCATTATCAATCCTTTTATGCATCGTGGGCATATGTACACACGCTACCCAGGACCTCGCCTTCCTGTGCGAGGTTGTGTCTGTTTTTGGTGTTGTATCTAGATTGGTGAAGTCCCGGTGGCCAAGACACAGCGGTGAAAAGTTCAGCGAATCAAAAGGGAACACCCTTAAGGATATCCAGTACGATAGCAACCAACTCCTTTCTTCCGCCAACAAGACAAAGGACCTGGAAAACGATCGGGTCCTGAAGAAGGATGGGTTCTCACCAGAATGGAGGGATTTTCACCTGTATGGGAATATGCGGCAAGATCGGAAAAGCTCGGCTGATTGGGAAGTCTGTAAGTATCGGGACAGAATACTTATTTGTCTGTCTTGAACTCGAATATTCCTTGACGTTTGATGCTTTTCTACAACCCCTCCACTCGGGGCCTTTAACGACGTACGTCTAAGCCTTGAAAGACTATGTGAGCTGCAGACGCTAACAAAGGATGGATCAACCATGGAAAAGACAAAGCTTGTGAAAGTGTTGTCAGACAATGTCTGTTGTTCATCAATCTGGAAAACAATAATTTTGGCCAAAGTCACCAGAGTGACATCCTTATTTCTTATTATTCGATGTGGGGTTCGCATTCCCCACAATAACAACCTTGTGTTGCTAACAGCCCCAAATCCTTGTATAAACTCAAGGTTTATTGAAAAGCACTTATCACAACCCCGCCCTGCAATCACCCCAGCTGTCTATTTTTAAAGGGATCCTGAAAACAAAATGTCAACGTATTCTCATCTATGTGTTCTTGTTCTCTTGATCTTAGCATGTAACTTGCGAATGTCATGGACCTCAAGCATTTCAACCTTCCATCTCTACTGTCAAGCTCTCGTTATGGTACTCATCGTCAATATCCATCCGCTACAATTCATTTTTCCTCATTTGCTGTCAACCGAGAAGACCGTGAACCTTTGCTTAACGTCTGAAACTCAAAGAGAATTTGAAGTTCGAACTGTGGATACGCCTCATCTTGGGATTCCCTACACCAAAAGCCTTCCAAAGTATGTGATCGCTGATATCCTCTGTATTTTTGTGGTTAAACTAATGTGGCCAAAAAACTAGCAATAAGCTTGAAGATAACACCAAAAACACGTCTATCTGCTTGCATCCCGTTGAAGAGATGCTAGCCAGGTTACAGGATCTTCCAAAGAAGATGCAAGAAGTATCCAAAGAAGTAGAACAACTGCGAGAGGCCCATATCAAAGTATGTTCTTTTACGACATAGCTTCCAGCTAGTCATCCAATCAAACCTGCCAGAGCCCGGAAAGGAGAGAGAAATCATTGAATCGAAATGATACACATACGAAGGAACAGCCAATAGTGTCAAGTATCTCTTCCCGTGTTTCAGTTCCCTCGTGTTTTAAATCAATGGTACGTTTCTTATTCTACGGAGTGAGACGGTGGAGATGATGAAAGAGCACAGAGGGATATAACTCAATCCCTGCAGATATACCTACCCAGAGCAGCGTCAATAATGGGACGAGTAAGACAGAGTTTACTGGAGCTTGTGCACGCCGCGGACGACTTAAGTAGAGCCCATGGGTATGAGCTCTGAGATCTGAACAAGCGACGTTCATATGAGGCAACCAAGTTCGGCAGATGTCAGTATCATTCAATAAGTACTAGCGCAATATAAATATGTAATTCTCAATTATTGCTACATAGCAATAATTTCTCTCCCGGAGCTGAAAGGCCCATGTACGCGGATTCTATCATTTACCAATCATTTACGGCTATCTTTTCACGAAGTATTGGGTATATATATGATTACAGAAATAATTAGAAAAAATAACAAATCTATCACCTCAATATCTTGTCCACCTACAATGGCTTGTTAGCGTGTTCTAACCACTTCTTCCGGAGTTTTTCCCGCTTCTCAAGGTGCTCTACAGCTTTCTTCGTCTCGTCCCTAGTCGATATCTTCCACATGAAGTCCTCCGTTTTTGAGACAAAGAACAAACGATAAGTTCGCACGCATATCTTGATCTCGAGACCATCCTGTGAGATGCAGTTTGGCGGCGATTCCCGAATAGCTGGAGGCGAATTCCTTAACACGAGGTGTCGTCAGAATGGTTTTATCATTGACCCTCAACGTTAGCTAACCTGCGTAAAAAGGGAGACTTGACTTTTGAAGATAAAACGCCCTCCGTAGTATCGCTCTGTTTGTCAATACAGTACTGTCAGGCAGACTCGTGAATGGCGTGAGAAGCCACGAACCGATACATAGGAGTCGATGTATGCTTGCCACCTGCCCGTCAAGACCTCAGAATCATCAAAGCTCGAGTCATCTTTGCCAATGAGTTGTGCGGTCATAGTACGGGATTCAGGAAGCTAAGGCATTGCGTGAGGAAAGTGTTGTTAGCTGATAACTTGACGCATACCCAATCAATTCGGAATAGGTTTTCATCGGGTCCCAGAACCTTTTCAGCGTTTCTTCTACTATTAATCTGGTCCTGAGTGGTTGGTGAAACAAGAGACCTCTCCTTCTTCAGAATCTCCAAGATGTCTTGACTTTTGGGATCTGCAAAGACAGCCTGAACCTGCTTGATGATCGCCCCGATGACCTTATCGATCGTAAAGGACTTGTACGCCTCCTGTTCACCAGATCAACTTTCTGTCGAAGCCGGCATCCATAAAATAAAAATCACCTTGGTGCCGAACATACACCTCATCTGATCTTCAAATGCATGCTGCTCGATCTCATTATCGAACAACCGTTCGACAGACTCCAAGAGCAGATCATAGTAATGCTCCGCCTTGCCAGCTCGATCGCCAAGAATCGTCATGTCGACTGCGGGAGGGAGTTGAAGTTCCTGCGCAACAGGGTTGAAACGCGAAGGTCCAGCCGCAGCTAGTTTGGCTCCGATAGATTTAAAAAGGCTAAGACGTGAATACAACACCTGACGTACGCAAATCAACCAGACGGTAAAGATAACATCGAACAGTGACAATACCTCAATTAACCGTAAAAGCGCATAGAAGGTAGTATTGGTGAAGAATATATTTTTCCTCGATAACTTCCTCGTCTGCGCCAATGGGTCTACTCTTGTATCTTCCTCGGGCAACACAGGCGAAGCCAACCTCGAAACAATTGGAGAGGCCGCCTCTTGCGCCCTCGTCTTACGGTTTGTAGCCTTGACCTGTTCGCTCTTCAACAATTTCTTCCTCAGATCCCCGCCCGACGACAAGTTCCCGCCCTTCCGTTGATTCCGCCTCGTGCTCCCGCTCGCCATGGAAGATATCTCGCCATCATCCACAACGCTACCCACATCATCACTCATATCGCTTTCAAAAACTTCTTGTGCAACCACGAAGCACGTGTTAAATGCAACCGGGTCTAGCATGAAGAACAGCGGCACAAAAGACCTCAGGAACACCTCTATCCGTTTTCTCTCCACAAAGTTGATCTGTGCCTGCGTCCGGTCGAGGAAGGAAAACGTCAACTTCAGCACGTCCTGCAGCACCGTCACATCATCCACGACAAACTCAAGCTGGTGACGCGGTCTTGTCCTCGCAAACAACGGGTCAATCAACGACGCCCGTGTCGCCATCTGCTCTTCCCTCGCCGCCTCGATCTGATTCACGAACGCCTTGGCCGTATTCGCTTTCTTATCTGTCACCTTGAACCATATACCCTGATGATCCAAACTCTTGGTATAATTCCTGGCATCCACCTCCCTCCAGATTTTATTCCACTCCCTCTGCGCGCGTTTCCACTCCTCTTCCTTCTGCTTCAACCGCCCCAACACAACAGGCACAGCAACCTGCGGCGTCTCCTGCATCGCATGTATAACATCCATCCCTGTATCGCGTCCATACAACTTCTTGACCACCCGTGTATGGAGGGGCTTCCACGTTCCACCAAGATTCGGCTTGAGCTTGAACGCCCCGCGATCCTCCAGGCTCAGCTGTTGTATTTTGACATTGATCGGGTCGAGAACTGCAATAGTGCGAACGATCGCGTCGATGTGAAAATCGTACTCGTGCCGTTCCTCTTCACTGCGGTGCAGGGCCTCCTCGTAGATGTTCTTCCTATGCGAGACGAAACCAGAGTCCTCACTGGTCCATGTGGGGTGAGATACCCACTCGTCGTTGAGCACCATCCGGCACATCTCGTCTCGTCCTGTACATGACACATTGACCTCCTAGAACATCAAGATAAGCAGACAAAGCTAGAGAAAAAGTCGGAGTCGACCCACAGAATCTGGTAAACGACGGTAGCTTCCATAGTTCATGGTCAGATCCGCTTGCATTGGACGATTTGCCAGTGTTACCACAGTCGGTCGCGTCCAAGTATGCTGTTCAGCTTCGAAAGCTTCCCTATCCTTCCGCTCATTCCATCCCAGGATATTCTTTAACTGTTTGAAAAGCTCGCTATCGCCCAGAAAGTTGCGCGCCTCTTGCACCAGCCGCGTACTGTCGATAAAGTCTTGTGTAAAGAGGTTGACAACCTTTAGAAACTCGTTGTATGTATCCCTGTTGTCCAAAAATCGCCTAACATTGTCGAAGAACTGAGAATCGTCGTTCGGTGGCGGCATCCTGGCTGGCGGCGGCGGTTGAACGACACGTCGTGGAGATTGAGGCGGTGGTATCTTGTTGTAAGATGAGGGAGTTAGATCCTGACCGACGGCATGCTTGAGTTTCTTTACCTACATTACATCATATCAGCATGCTTGATTAACCTCAAGAGATCGCAAATGGGCACACCTTGCTGCTAGTCGCTGTGGAACGAACAGAAACCACTTCTCGCTCTTTCTCTCTTTCCCTATCTTTCTCCCGTTCCCGCTCTCCTTTTTCAACAACTTTCCGTTTTCTCTTTTGTGGCAAATTTGATGCGTTGTTCGCAACAGTATCAAGCTTCCGCTTGCCCTTTTCCGCGGACGGCGTTCCTCTCCTCTCAGGAGGCGACGGATCATCGAGGTTAGATTGGCTTCTCTCAGGCATGAAAATCCTAAAATCAGAACGGAGATCTGGAGCGTCTTTGAAGAGCCTGGCAATTTGCTTGGAAACTTCCTCCTAGGGAGAAAAAGCAGAAAAGGATGTCAACGGCGTTATCCGCATGAGAAGCCTTGCATGGTATTACCTCATCGATGGAATCTGGATTCGAGTGGTATTGCGACAGGATATCCAGGAATTGTCGATATGTCTCTGCATCACAGCGTTGCTTGATCTTCTGCACGTACTGGACCGCCGGTTCCATGGTTTGACCAGTGACGGGGAAGGTGATGGGTGCGGGAGACGTTGCAGCTGCACGTGGCTGGCCGGCGGGCATGTCGATGGGAGGAAGGAGTGGGAGAGGTACGCCATCCGCTGACATTTCCGACCAGATGATAGGGCTCGTCCCGCCATTGTTCGTCGTCTGCATCTGTCGGCCTGTAGGCGTAGTGACGGTGATGAGGCCTCCAGTGTGGTCATCCGAACACTCTATGCGATATCCCCCCGGAAGAAAAGTATTAAATCCTTGAATGAGTGATGGATGACCGTTGAAAAGTTGAGAGACACTTTTTATGACACCTGGTGTGTCAATCCTACGTGACGTGGTGAGAAAACACAGTAAACACACGAGCCACAAGAACAAAATAACGCCCTCCGAGATGTGAAAATCATACCGACGTCGTACGAACACGCCACGACATTGAAAGTACCGGAGAACCTAAAAGGGGAGAAGAGAAACTCACTTTTCGTTCTTGAACTCTTTCATGATGTCCAGAAACTGGTTATACACGATAGGCTGCTCAGAGAACTGAACTTTGACAGCGTCAAGATAACACAAAGCATCAGTGACGTTAAGAGGGCGATTGAGAGTAGCATTGGGGTATTCATGAGGTTCCGTGAGCTGCGGCCTTTCCGCATGATTCGAGGGGCCAGCAACGGGGGCTTCGTCAGCGGGCATGAGGGATGCTGGCTGAGAGTGCTCAGGGGTCGGTTCGGAGCGCGCAGGAGGTTCCTCGGATGGAACTGTAGGGTCTTGTGTCGTGGATTCCATTGTTACTCTATCTTCGCCAATCACTCCACCTGCAAGAGCTTCGCTGCTTCCCTCGGGGATCAGTACTGTCTGGCCCGTGCTTGAGATAGCCGCTTGGGCGTCTGCGGTGGGCTCGGTTGCAGGCGTCTCGTACAGTGCTTCAGGATTAGAAGGTATCTGCTCGTCGTCCTTGATGGCGTCGATAGCCATCTTGTTGCTGTCCATGTCGGCGAGGAGCAAGTAACCAGTTGTCGATCGTTTCTTTTGGTATGACACGTGACGTTTTGTAACAGTGCTGTCATCACCGCCGCTGGACCCCTAAGACGGGAGACAGCTGTTCTATTTTTTGGAAGTTTCTACGGGGGCATCATACAAAGTTAGTCTCCCCAGCCCAGAAAACGTGTAATACAAACGTTTCGATGAAACCGCTATTCTGTTCGATACACAAGGTGCCAATTACATGTCACAAAATGATCATTGAAAAAAGCGACTATATAGTACAAGGTGGAGATCAACAACGTTCCGTAAACGACCATCCAAAGCAGAACTAGAAGAACGAATCGTCAGCAAAGGTGTACTTTGGATTATCACAAGCAACACAAAATGAAATCAGAGAAGCCGGTGTTTTCATCTGCCACGCCTTGTCATGAACAACTGGCCCGACATACCTGTCCCAGAACGGAACAAGCATGCACGACCTCCACCTAGATGAAAGGGACCGCGAAGCTGGAACAGTGGACATGACAGTCAACGAATGGATGAACTTGTTTTCGTCTTGGAAAAACCGAATAAAAATTCAGATGAGCGAGAGAAACTCACACTGAGCCCACAGATCCCGACCGAGCAGGATTGACCATCCAGATGATATGAGATACAATCTGATGAGCACGGCATTAGCACAAGAATAAAGAAATGAGATAGCGAGAAGATCAGAAAAAAGTTTTTGGTAAGAAGGTTGTCCACAAGAGGTTAGTTGCTCTCGTTCGGAAGCAGAACTGAGGTTAACATCATGCAATGCCGAGAGGACTCGACAAAGCGAAAAAGGATAGAAAGACTCACCAAACTGTGATGGTAGCAAAACGTTGTCGACACTCCTCAAATTGCTGAACAAACGCTTTTTAGGAACTGTACAGTGGGTTTAAATCGGAGCTCGAATGAGAGGCCATATAGAAAGACAATTTTTCCACGCCTTCCTGGTATCCCTTTGATTTTTCTCCCTAGAATGATGTTCTAACTTTCGCAAGATCGACGAGGTAAATCTAATCTCTGCCTACGGCCCTGATGATATTTTCCATATTCCGAGTTGGTGACGTTTTTCCATATTCGATGATCCACACTCGAAACATGCATCACCAACTGAGCCTGTTTCTTCTCCCTCTTTTATTACCTGCCGCGATCCTAAAATTCTAACATCATTATTTCTATAGACACCCTCGTTCCGTCATCGCATGAGTGTCCTTTATATGAACCACGGTTCGAGAAGAAATTTTATGATACGCGTGATTGCATGAGCCATATGCTTGCACGCACCAGCTTTTGACGTGCTTCAAGAATCTCGAACCGACTCGGAACCTTCCCGTAGAGTACATAAATGCTGTTGGAGACTACGAAGATGTGTCGTCTTGGGCCTTGCTAGCAGGTTAGCACTCATTTTTTTCACTCAACCCCATCTTTCTTTCCCGCCCTAAGATGACTTTCAAATAAAATGACAAGCATATGTCCTATTCCCATGCAGGACAATTTTTTGTGTCTGAGGGTGCTTTTCTGTTATCATTTCTTCTCGTCGAGTCTGTATTTTTGTTCATGTTCTAACGCCTTCTTTCAGATATAATTCTGTCATGCAAATGGTATGTATTTATTCCTCGACTCCATTGAGTTTCGTATCATAAGTCTATGACTTCTGTTGAATCGTACAATCATATATATATTAGAGGTATTTTACCTCCTCAACCCGGTCAAGATCACTACAATTGAATTTTGATGCGGTGACAGCCTCAAAATACAGCGTAACAAGCGTGGTTTCCCATTTTCAGATGCCTAATCTACTAAGTATTCATGAAAACTGCGTACTTGAGAAGCTCCATCTAGGGACTTTGGAGAGGTGAACATCGTACGTTTCTTCAGTACATACCAACTAGCGTAGGGTTTAAAATATATTTGCTGGTGTGAAAAATGTCAGGTTGAACTCTGCCTCGCTTGTTTCTTGGGCGTACCTCAGTGAACCACTGATGGGCATATTCAAGCTTGAATCTACTACGAGGTGTCAGCTACTCAAGGAATTCTTCTATTCATGTACAGACACCTGATTTTCGGGATACAAGACAAGTAGTCATCTGCATATCCGAGCTATATACTATGCACAGATTCGCAGGAGCACGCGCAAATCAGACTCTGGAAAACAGCATTTTTCCCACAACATCAAGTGTCATGACTTGCCAGGCTTGCAAGGCAAGAACTATGGAAGGTGATTACGTCTCGCAAGGTCAGTGACGTTGTGGGTCCTAAGGTAAAGAGCGGTGAAGTACCATGAGCAGCTAGATTCGCTATCGCATTCATTGCCGTGAGAAGTTAACGTTGCAATGGCAGACCTTCCAGCAGTAAGATACAAAAAGGCCCGACGGCAGGAGACAATGTGGACGTCAAGAGTCCTAAATCAACCAAACACAGCATCGAGAGGGAGAAAAGTATGCAGTACGTGCGATGAGAACCAGGCCGTGTTTTGTGGACGAACATCATGGCATCCGCAGATTTCCTCCATTCACCCACAAAAGGAACAAGCCAACAACATGTGTTGATCAAGATTAAGACTCTACAGACGGAACTACAAGCTTGAAAGTGACTCACCTTAGATATGTCTGGCACGAGTAGTTGATACTTTCCGGACATGAAAAGTGGGTGTCGAAAGCTGTAAGATGTAGATGTATATGCGCGGCTGAGAATAAGTACAGAGGATACAGAAAACAGATAGGATAGAGTTAGGATATGACATGCATGTTGTGATGCGATGAGAGGACGAGATGAGACAGCAGTTAGATATAACGAAAGCAATGGACGCGAAAACAATGGATACGAAAGCATGTAGATCAGTGGGGAGAACTGATCAAGGACGAACAGCGGTGTTGTTGCCAGCGGCTGGCATACCAGACTCGAGATCTAGACAAGATAGATCTTCTTTTGTCGGATGTCGCCATTGCCGAAGGAAAGCTAAAAGACAGGTTTTCCAATGAGCCCTTCCAATAGTTCTTGTGACATTGAAAACGGTCACGGTTGAGCTCAGGTCAGGATTCGTCTCGGGCATACTGCCAGACCCTGAACCTGGAAGAGCAATATAAACACAAAGTCTGAAGCTCGCAACATCTAGGTACCTGAAGAGGAACATGGCGTAAGATCAGCCCCGGGGAGTGGGCATTGAGTATCGATATAGTCTGGCAGGTCGACAGTCTCAGCATAGGTAAATGTGCCTTGAAGATTTATTAGGATGAATTCATTATTAGAGCCCACAGCTATGAGTCGACAATCACATTTACCTGAGTTAGTGGTAGTCGCCAGAAAATACATTTGATTGGTGTCCCCGGGAGCATCTAGTTGTCTACGCATCCGTCTTTGTTCCTCACTTGCAGTCTGAGAATCTACAGTTAAATTATGGTGATGAAGATTGACTGCCCTTACCGCAATTTTTGCCTGCAAGCTGACGGCTTGTTTGATACTAATTTGGATGGCAGTTGAGAGCCCATGATACGCAGCAATCACTTCCTGTACAAGGCTTGTACACTGATGAGTACTATCACGGAGACTGATAGAGCTCTCTTCCAGCCTGTGGATTGCTGTTAGAGGCAACTCACGCATTTAGGAAAGGTAGAGCGCGCCCTCTGAGTTTTGTCTCAAACTCGTCAGTGATTGGGATTGGGACGAGACCTTCGTCTTTGACTTGCTGGTAGAGATTTCTGGTCTCCAAAAGAATCCCCTGAAAGATTTTCATCTGTGCTCTCGGAAGACGGTTGTAGCAGAACACAAGCGTTGTGATGAGGCCACCGCCGATGGCGAGCGCACCGACGTAGTAATTGAAGATCGTCATTGATTGTTGATCCATCACAGATAGCAGAAATCAAGATGGGGGAATTTCTAACGGTCCATCGGAGTAGTACTTTTATACTGATCGTGATTCAGCACAGAGGTGTTACGCGTTAAATTCGATATGTCAGGACCATGCAACGCGGGAAAGAAAGGCAGAGAGCCTTGATCTAATCATCAATCTTGTGCTTGTCAGACTCGGATGTCCCTCATGTTCGACTCGTGTTCAAACTAAGTGCCAGAAGGGCTGGGACCCACAACTTTCAACAAGGGAAGGAAGGTTCACAACGTGAAAACGTTTCCTTTGCCCAAATGGAGGCCAGCTCTGCTCTTCCTTTACCAGAGAAAGATGCCTCAGCATCTAACCCTTATGAAGTATTCTTCTCCCTCGTCTATCCGGCCAGAATCAAGGAGTATGAAAAGCATTGGCGCGATCGATATAACTTCCTGTTGACTCACGGGTATAAACTGCGCCCTCGCTACCATCCTGATTGGACGCCATCGTGGAAGACTCCGGGAACAAAGCAGAAGAATCCAGTATATTGCGAAGATGCCCATGAACATGTCGTTCAGTGCATTCTTACCCCAGAAATGTCTGTAAAAACTCATTCCACAGATATAGATCTACATGGTAATGGACGCTTGCCGCACCGCGGACAACAGCAAGGTCTGTATCAAAAGGATCACAAAGGTCTCCAATGAAATCGCGATTGCGAGATACCTGACGTCCGAAGAGCTGCTTTGTGACTCAAAAAATCACTGTCTTCCTGTCGTGGATAACTTTGTTGACCCAGAAGATCCTACAATCAGTTACATGATCATGCCACTACTTCGAGATTTCAATGATCCGGAATTTGGTGCTCATGGAGAAGTCATCGATTGTGTGACGCAGTTATTGGAGGTGGGTGCCTCAATGACCGTTCTCTGTGAACTTTCATCCATCGATTACTCCTAGGGATTAGCATTCATGCATGACCATCTTGTCGCTCATACGTACAATCTTGATTTCCTACTTGACATGCTCGACTTCACACATTTCACAGGGATCTGACTACCGTCAATATCATGATGGATGCCCAACCCATTCTTCCTCAAGGGTGGCATTTTGCATCGCCCAGCGTCGCTCCGAATGGGTACGAGAATGTAAAACCTCTTCCTCGAATCGATTATCCTGTCCGATACTATATCATTGACTTTGATGGTTCGATTCAATTCTCACCTAGCGAGTCGTCTGTCGTCAAAGGCGTCGGAGGACGCGATAACGATCCGCCTGAGCTAGCTACCCCTCACATTCCATTTGATCAATATAAATTGGATGTCTTTACACTCGGAAACGTCTTTCGAAAGGAATTCCAAAAGGTGATATCCAAATCTATAGCGTCTATCTTGTTGTTGACATACCTCCTTGCTAGAAATATCTCAATCTCGATTTCCTCGACGGTCTCATCCGAATGATGATGACTCATGACTTCCGGCAACGGCCCACCTCACAAGCTGTACTTGAGTACTGGTACAAGACGAGAGAATGTATACCCATCGCTCGCGCTCGCTGGCCTTTACGAAAACCGACAGAGACGATCGTTGAAACTGTTGTAAACACAGTCGCTGCTGCGCGTTCCGGAGTCAATAACCTACGATATCTCTTCGAGGAAGTAGGTCTTTCACTTGTTGTATGCCTCAAGTATGTAGTTTAATCTGGTTTGTATCAAGGATAAGAGAACCTGGGCGAATCCGTAATTATCATATCACTGCACCAAGACTATTCAATCGTGGTATGGTCACGGAAGCAAACGACGTATTGTCATACCGAGGCAAGGGTTTCAATCTGATTGAACCCCAATCCACCATCTTTCATTGCGAATGGAACCTCATCAGAGAACCAGGTATAATTTGCAGCAGATGCAATCGACGGGTTTTGGTCTTCCACGGTAGACAGAATTAGGCGAGACAAGGTACAACAGTATTGTCAAGGAACATATATTTATCCAGTATGTGAAAACTCCTTCCGATGGGTGTGACTGATGGATTAGGCGATACAATTCAACTGCTGATGATGTATCAAGATGTAGAAACAACGTTGTTATATGAAAAAAACGACAACTGAGATGCGAGGAGCGAAAGATACAATGAGACGGAAGAGTGGTCATAAATATACAGGAGATGATGAGATCAGAGTAGAGAGCGAAGATATGATTGAGATGCATCTAATCATCAATGGAGGTGGGCAAGTGTTTTACAGCCGTGGCCGCAGATCCCGGCTTGGAAATAGTAGGAAAGAGGGGCGCCTTCGGTATTTGGGTATCAGATTTCGGAGAGAACGAACATTGAGGTTTAACAGGCGAGGACTTCGAGTACTTTATGTACGCAGGGTAAGTAGTCGATCTTAGAGAGGGGAGTTCCTCGGGATCTGCCTCGTGCAGGGCCGGGCTACCAGCGCCCGATTTTTTAGGCGAAACGGTTGTGGCCAGCTTCGTTGCGATGGAACGAGCGGACACCATGACTGCGGAAGGAGACGAAACACCTCGCAAAGCCGCGGTTCTTTTAGAGATGCGAAATCTCTCGCGCTCCTTCTTGGGCCGCGAACAATCGCCCAGAACCGAGTCAGAACCGCAAATTGTCCGTTCACTATCAGATTCGTAGGCATCTTCAGGGAATAGGCCCTTGATAGGAGAACGAGACCGGGTCGCTCTATGATTATGCAGAATTGCTTTCAATGTTTCTCTTGAAGACGTAGTGGAACGGGCATGTCTAAGAGGAGAAGTGGACGAAGGTGAAAAAAAGGGGCGACTATAAAGATTAGGGGATGAATAAGTGGTCCTCGGACGTGACCGCGAAGACGCAGAAGCACGGATAGTATCATGTGGTCCAAAGGAGGCGAGGTCCGTATTGGTGAGCACCACAAAGGTCTGGTTTGGAGAAGTGACTCTTTTCTGCGGAACTTTAGACCACGAAAGGCCGTCTAAGTCACTAAATTCGACTTTGACCGACGTGAAAGAGTTGTGGAGTAGTTGTCGCTGTTCCTGGTCAGGGACATTAAGTAGAATTCAAAACCAAAGATTATTCAATGGGACATACCTCTGTCATCTTCAACGCTTCTGCTTCTTCTATGCGCTGTTCTTTCTCAATCTCGAGCTGCTTCAGCTTGCGCTGAGCAGCGCGTGTCGCGTGCGCCAGATCGCTGCTCTTGTGACGGTTAAATAGTGTTGACATGATTGAGCATAAAAATGGTATAAGGAGAAATTCTAGTAATTAGAGTGTGAATAGGCTACTGCGGTGTGGCAATGATATAGGAGTGAACGAGAAAAAACAAGGCAGTGGAGAGAAACACAAAAGGAGGGCCCAACGTGACATAATGCGAATTGAAGCTCCGCTTTAATCGGAGGGTTTGACGCGTGACGGTAACGCGTTTTGTGTACAAACCTTTCTATCCTCACCTCTCCAAGACGCGTTAGCCACCATGCTTGAAGCCAAACTTTCCGAAGCTGGAATCCTGAAGAAGCTTCTCGATGGTACGTACAAGTACTAGAGGATTCCCTCCCAAACTTGAGCTCATCGACACCAACAGCCATCAAGGAGCTCGTCAATGACGCGAATTTCGAGTGTAACGAAGAGGGTATCACGTTGCAAGCCATGGACAACTCTCATGTCGCGCTCGTGTCTGTTCTTCTGGAGGCAACGGGATTCAAGCGCTATCGCTGTGATCGTCCCATGCCGCTCGGTGTTAATCTCAACAGTTTGACAAAGGTGCTGAAGTGCGCAAAGGATGATGACGAGTGTACTATCAAAGCTGCAGACGAAGCCGACGTTCTCAATCTCGTGTACGAGGCAAAATGTACGCTGTTTCAATGTCCTTTTTTATTTTTTCCTTGCTGACGGACGCGTTGCAGCCTCTGACCGCATAGCAGAATACGACATGAAATTGATGGATATCGACACTGACACTCTTGGTATCCCAGACACGGATTACGATGCCCGTGTGACGATGCCCTCATCCGAGTTTACGCGCATCGTGCGCGACCTCTCTCTCCTTGGCGAGAGTGTGCGAATTGAAGTTTCCAAGGAGGGTGTACGTTTCGCGAGTGAGGGCGAGGCTGCCAATGGTAGCGTTCTTTTGCGCCCGAGCGACTCGAGTGCCATCGGGAAAGTCAACCAAAACAAGCTTAAGAAGCCGAAGAAGGAAGAGGATGCTGAGGACGCCGAAGTCGTCGATGTCGATGCAGACGAAGAAGAGGGGGAGAAAGCGTCAGATGGAAAGAAGATCAGGAGGGAGAAGAAAGTCAAGAAAGAAGCTACGGATGGGGATGTGGAAATGGACGGTGATGAGGAGTCCAAGGCGAACTCGGATGATGAAGGTGAAGAAGAGAAGGACGACGACGACGACGACGAAGAGAGCGGAAAGAAGCGCAAAAAGGTTCGCGCTATATATTTAATCACACACCTTACTAATGTATTCGCAGTCCTCGAGTTCCGACAAACCCTCCAAGAAGGCCAAGACAGCCTCGTCATCGAAACACAAGGGCAAGAAGAAGGCGGAAGACTCTGATGAGGAAGACGAAGAAGAACAGGGTATTCGCATCGAGATGAATGCACATGTCTCGCTCACCTTTTCTCTCAAATATCTCGTCAACTTCTCGAAGAGCGCTAGCTTGTCTAGCCGCGTGCAATTCATGATGAGCAATGAGGTACCACTTCTTGTAAGTCTCTCTTATGCCTAGTCATATACCTGTCTGAGAGCTTCCTCAGGTTTCGTATGACTTCGGTCAGGGTTACATCCGGTACTATCTCGCGCCAAAGATTGGCGACGACTAGTATGGACACGCAAAAACTCCTTGGCCACCCTCTTCATAAATTTCTGCTTTCCGTCTGGTTCTATTGATGTCTTGTTGAATATATATACATTTCCAGCTGCTTCCATCTAGGTCCGCGCGGGTGAACGTACACTTGATTTCAAACTCTACCTCTTTTTCCTGTCATACTTCGAAGACTCACACAACAAGAACTCTATTAGGATAAACAGCATGTGTGAGGCGCTCATGACGAGAAACAAATGATTCTTTTGAGTATCATGCGAAGAAGATACGAACGATAAGGACGAAAAGTCGTACTCCGCTCGCATTCATGACTACAATCAGACGTGATCTCGAGTCGGAGCTTTAGACCATGGACAAGGCTATCTCAAAGATCAGTCTTAGAGAAGCGTGAAAGTTAGCTAGATGGGAATTTGATGTATGACCTGACCTCTGAGCTACTAGAATCTGCTGAAATCCGGATATAACCTCTTGTCTCTGCATTTATCTGCTTGAAAAGAACGGAAGATGAATTTGTACGCTCAGAGATCGAATTAGAGGATGGGGACTCTCGGGTTTCCTGGTGTTGTCAACTTGTTCCACCATTCCTTGATAATCTAGAGGTAAACCCGCTTGCGACCTTTCATCTGCTTTTGGAATAAAATCCGCCAATGGACTACATGATCAAGTGCCGATAGATGCGGCAATAGCTGCAGAAACAACATATGGAATTCATGGAGTAGAAGTACGTAGGATTGTTTGATGCAACAAAGAAGGAATATAATCTCGTTCATATCCTCTTGTGAGAAGGAAACCGGCTTGCTTGCAAAAAAGCACTCCCTGCTGAAGTCAAACATCAGATGCACCAATTAAGAAGGTAAAGCCATCACGCGACAGGTCGTGGTCTTGTTGCACACATTCCTTGATGCCCCTGAGTGGGAAGAACTCAATCCAAACTACAAACCAATTTCTAGAAACGCATTTGCTGATAAAAGTTGTATCCCTTGAGAACTAGCTTATGTTCGCGGCGAGCAGATCAAGTCACTTTAAGAGGAATATAATCTGACACTCACCTTTAATGTTATGACAACCTGGAAGCCGGAGCCTTCTCTACACCTTCACGTGGAGTAGATATTTCCTGGATGGTCATGAAATATCAAATGAATACTATACTGCCAAATTGATCCGACAGAATTTTTGAAGAGCAATATCATGGTTGAACGAGCATATTGTCATTGGTGCCTATCAGTATTGCTTCTCAGGCGATAGAGTTTATCGGGCTCAGTCGTCGCTGAGACGTGTGCTCGAATGGCACTATTGTCACAAAAAATACACGGCAAACTTAGTTTACGAAGCTTCAAAATCAATCATCTCTGGGTAGTTGGAGCCACCACTCGGAATATAGTTACAATGTATGAAAAATGAGCTATCTGTCGTTCCAGGAGTCCTACAGATCTTTCCAAGGAACTAAATCATTTCAACGTCAGTGGCGAGCGGAACAATGAGTTGGACAAGTGAGGCTCACGGTTTCCATTTCAGTGAGGGTACATATAACAAACGATCCCTTGATATTCATATCCATTTCGTTCTGCATTACGATTTTCTTCCTCGGACATGGTATAGAAATGGTCGATCGAAACATGATCCCACCAGCGATACAAGGGACGTCCGCCGCACGATTCGTCATGATAACAAAAACCCTCAATTCCTAGATATCTATACCCGGAAGAACGAATGGCGTTGTCCCTCTCTGGCGCGCTAGTGGTATAGAAATGATTATGGTCCCCCAAATGGAACAGCTGATATAAAGGAACATTGCCCGGTTGAGAATCAGTAAAAAGGTACCCCGTGGTACCTTCTTTCTTGTATCCGAATCTCGTTACGGAATTTTGTAGTTCACTAGCATTGACTGTGTAAAAGTGATTGGCACTTGCACCACCCCAGGCTCGGTAAAGGGGGAGAGTAAACCTTGGATCGCCGCAGGTTGCTGGTGCTGGTGCCCCTGAAACTTCGTCCTAGAGATGTTTAAGTACCGCATCTATAGTGGTGAAGAACGAGGAATTACAACTACTTCAGGGTTTGCAGTCGCGTTGTCCCTGCTGAGGACGAGAGCGGAAGTCTGAGAAATCGCAATAAGAGCGGAAACGAATGCGAAGGTAAATTTCATTTTTACTGCGATCTGAGGCATGGCAAGGTGGCTTTTATTGACCAGAAGTAGATTCATCGGAGGTCCGAGATTCGGACGAGGCCGTCTATTGTGAGGACCAAGTTGAATGGAAGTCTATGAATCAGACGACGTACTGAATGTTATTGCTCACTGAGGTAGAATATTGTCTACTCATAGAACTCCCGAGGTAGATTGATGAAAGGGCTACGCACCTTACAAATCCAATGACCTACAAATCAACTCTGTTACTCGGTTGAGAGCCCAAATACAAGATTTGAACAGATGTCGAGTTTGCAATGCTTGAAAAGTCAGCGACGTTCCACACATGTCAAGTAAGCACGGACGAGACAGTGGCATTCCGCTCGCAGTTTTTACCACACAATCAGACGTGGATATGGCAGAGGCCCCGACTCGGAGCCTCAGATCATGACAAGACTATATTTCAGGTAGGATCCTGTTTGACGTTCAAGTGTTTCTGGCCTTAGTGGCTCACTTGGCCTCCGTTGTGTTGCGGTTGGAATGGTACAAGCCCGATAATGTCTCGCATCGAACCAGTCGCATTGGCAGCATTGCATAGGGCTCAGAATCGTTGTTTCGTTATTCTTGGTACTGAAAAGATCAGTTGGAGGAGGGCAAGTTTCGATTTAGATAAGTGAAGCCCGATGGATTGGTGAGATTGAAGGGAATCCTATGGATCAGACGACGCATCAAGAACGTTATTGCTCACTAAGGCATATTGCCTACTCATGAAACTTTCAAGGTCTGTGGAAGCTCTATGAATGATTGCAGGGCTACGGACCTTACAATGACCCACAAATTCAAATCAACTCTGGTTACTCGCAACGAGAGCTCAGCTGCAAGATTTCAGCAGATGTAAAAGTCATCGACGTTTCGCACGACGGTCCGAGTAAGCATACGAAGACGCGAACGTATCGAACAAGACAAAGTGGCATTCAGCTCACAGTTGTTACTGCACTCCGACTCGGAGCCATGTAGGATCCTGTTTGGCATTCAAGTTTTTCTGACTTCAGTACATAGCATTGTGAATGGAATGACTGAAAAGTGATAGTGTCTCGCATCAAATCAGTTGCATTGTGTCTTTGGCACAGGCATGTAAAGCTCTTGCTAAGCACCAGACCCAACCTCACTTTGTTCAGTTAGGTCTTTGATATTCTAACTCAATGCTAAGTCCCAGATCCAACCTCACTTTGTTCAATTAGGTCTTTGATATTCTAACTCAATGCTAATTCCCAGCCTTGTTTGGTCAAGTCCTTGTATGTCTAACTCAATGCTGACATCTGAATCCAACCTCACTTTATTCAGTTAGGTCTTTGAAGTTTCTTAACTCAATGCTGACATCCCAGACCCAACCTCACTTTGTTTGGTCAGGTCTTTGATATTCTAACTCAATGCGAAGTCCCAGCCTTGTTTGGTCAAGTCCTTGTATGTCTAACTCAATGCTGACATCTGGGGCTGTAAGGGTGACCTCTGGAGGCTGTGGCTAAGTCACACAACTGGCAGAGGGAGATCCAAAGTCTATTCAGTACTGTACAAGAGTCTATGGTTATAACTACTCACCTGGCAGAGGGAGATCCAAAGAGAACAAGTCTAAGGAGCTCCCTGGCTAGGTGTCATGCTTTAGGAAAACTTTTAACCCTAACCCAAAGGTGCAAACTCTGGAAATTGCCATAACTCCAGAGATTGTACCAAAAATAGAAATCCACTGTAAACAGCCTCAATTTCTGGACTCATGGCACATGACCACATGGGAATATAACCAAAAGATAGCCCTTGATCAAAAGTATTTTTCACTGGAATATGGGAGGACAAAGATGAAAGGCAGGCTGGAAATGAAGGAAACAAACTGGAGAGTCTGGTATGAACAGTCCCCTGACATCACTCTCCCTCTAGTGTGTAACATCTTGATGTGCTGGGTAGAAAAAGTTGTGGACTGCCTGATCAATTGCTGAGATAGGGTAGATGCCTCAAATCGCCTTTGGTGCATTGGGGTGCCTGTGGTAAAAGTCCTGAACCAATGCTGGTGCACATACACTGGCTTGTGGTTCCCAAGAGATTGTAAGGGCAACCTCCAGGGCGGCGGATCTAAGTCACGCAGCTAGCAGAGGGGAATCTGAAGTATATTAGCATGTGTAAACAACGATATAGTCCATAACTAATCACCTAGCAGAGGGGAATCCAAAGAGAACAAGTCTAAGGATCCCCGCTGCTAGGTGTGGCACATCAGTGCGGCGGCGGTGTGAGAACTACTGTACAGGTGACCAGAGTTGATCCTAACCCTAGAGCAATGGTTGCTGAGGTAAGACGGAG